>CM030368.1:38893858-39197628 GCA_017893485.1 Hemerocallis citrina
GATTGGGTTCCGAGGGACGTGGCAACATCTGGGCCGTTTGATCTTGATCAAGCGCAAATATTGAGATGGAGTTTTCCCCAATTTTATGTTTGGGGACACATTTCCTCGGATGTTGGTTCCAAGGGACGTGGCAACATCTGGGCCATTTGATCTTGATCAGGTGCGACTGTTGAGATGGAGTTTTCCCCAATTTCACGTTCGGGGACACGTTTGCTTGGATTGCGTTCTGAGGTACATGGCAACATCTGGGCCGTTTGATCTTGATCAGGCAGAAATGTTGAGATGGAGTTTTCCCCAATTTCACGTTTGGGGACACGTTTGCTCGGATGTTGGTTCTGAAGGACGTGGCAAGACCTGGGCCGTTTGTCTTAATCAGGCACGAATGTCGAGATGGAGTTTTCCCCAATTTCACGTTCGGGGACACATTTGCTCGGATGTTTTTTCTGAGGGAGGTGGCAACATCTGGGCCGTTTGATCTTGATCAGGCACGAATGTTGCGATAGAGTTTTCCCCAATTTCACGTTGGGGGACACGTTTGCTCAGATGTTGGTTCTGATGGACGTGGCAACATCTGGGCCGTTTGATGTTGATCAAGCGCAAGTCCTGAGATGGAGCTGACTGTTTTTGCATTTGACCGGTCAACATGCTTTTAGCGTTGCTTGAAATTCCAGCTTTCGTATACTGCTGCTTAGTATTTGATGTCCTCTTGGGTTTTTTATTGGTCTTGGGGGCCCAAAGGTCTCTATAAGTTTTCACCCCCCACTCCATTCTTTCATTCTTTACATTTACTCTTGAAATTTTTTCTATCACTCTGGGTGGCTCAACTGGCGGTCACGACCAAGCGTTTGATTTTCCGACAACATATTCTGACCAAAGCTGTACATCTAGGTGAATATATATTCTCTTTTATATATTTTACGAGATGTCTAGGGTTTCTTCGGGGAGTGAGACCTCCACCTCGGACCACAAAGAGGATCGACAATTGGTAATGGCTCCAATTGTGGACAAGGGAATGGGGGTAGTAGGGTCCGTGACATCCGAGACGATAGTGGAGAAGGAGAGGCGAGCAGGGGCATTGGGCAGGCTTTCGGGCCCTTTGACGAACCTCAGTGGAGTTCGAGAATACTCCGATGACCTTCTAGACAAGGTGGTGTACGGGATGTCGACGTCGTATGAGGAGAGCAAGCCAAGGGAACATTATGAAGTTGATGACATCCTCTCCATGCTGACGAAGAAGGACTTAGTATGAATTTGGAAGAGTTTCATGATACCGAAGAAACTCGGTCTTCTTCTCCTAGGTCCTGGTATCCAAGCCTGTTCGCCGACCTCTCCCGACACGTGCATTTTTCGCTTCGATGCCTTCTATGCCTGTCTCCGTCTGCCTTTTTCACCGTCTGTGATCGAGGTGCTGCAGTGGTACGGTTTGAGCCCCATCCAATATATGCCGAACATGTGGAGGCATATAAACAGCTTCGTCCTTCAGTGCCAAGTGATATGGGTCGTTCCTCAGCTCACCATTCTTCGAAGGCTGTACCGTATCCATCGAAAGAGTAAGGTGGAGTACTGGTACTATTTATCGCCACGTCGGGGTGTGAAGCTGATAGAAAACCCCGATTCCATCAAGTTTTCGAAGGATAAGTATTTCTTGATCCGAGGTAGCGCACCGTGGAATATTCCCACGAAGTGGAGGGAGGAGGTGTCGAAGTGGGCGAAGACCGAGCTGGTGTTGACTCCGGAGGAAGGGGAGGTTGTATCCAAACTCCTTGCTTATGAACCCTTGGGTTGGAAAGAATTAACCGAGGAGGTCCTCTTCGGTGAGGGTCTCAGTCCTATCGACCATAGTATGCTCCGTTTTTTCTCTGTTTTTAGTTTCAGTTTGCCTCTTTCACATGCCTATCTCTTCGTTTTTCTCTTTGCAGAGGCTTCGGACATGGAATTCAGGGCAATGCTATTCGACCGGGTGGGAGTAGCCAATAAGGCCCTGGACAGGAAA
Organism: Hemerocallis citrina; assembly: GCA_017893485.1. Classification (NCBI taxonomy): domain Eukaryota; kingdom Viridiplantae; phylum Streptophyta; class Magnoliopsida; order Asparagales; family Asphodelaceae; genus Hemerocallis; species Hemerocallis citrina. The sequence continues at coordinate 38,895,852 of CM030368.1, forward strand.
AAGAGGAAGAGGACAACCTCGAGGTCTTCGTCTGCCAATGCCACGAAAGCTACAGTGGTGACTACTCCGGTGGTCGACTTGGAGTCTGCCCTTCCTGCCTCGCCTGTCTCTCCTGCTCCGTCAGTCGAAGGATTCACCTCTAGGGATGTACTGGCGCTCGAAGCCCCGCCTCTTACAGCCGCGGCGAAGGCGATTCTTACTGAGGAGCACAAGAAGCTCTTTGTCCCCGACTGGCATGTGATGAAGCACGACAGTTTCCTCGGGGACTCCGCCACCTGTATGTAAGCGGTGCGGCACTTGCCAACCCCGAAGGATCGAGCTGCAATGAAGGTAGGTACCGCTGGTGATGATGCTCTCGAGAAAGCTGGAGCGACTATGTCGATAAGTGAAAACTCGTTCCTTATGAATAAGAAATTCTTCTTGAGACTTTCACACTTAGAAATTTTTTATCCTTGTAGATCACCTGCCACTTCAGCCACATGTTGGAGCATTTCGCCGAGCAGGAGTAGGTGCTCAAGGCAGCGAGCGATAGATTTCGGTCGGAGAAAGCCAAGTCTGTGAAGATGTTCGAGGCGAAGAAGCGGTTGACTGAGTCTCAGGGGGCTCAGATTACTCTCCTCGAGCCGCCCTGGCGAAGGCCAACGAACAGGCTGTCGTGGAGAAAGAGAGGGTGGACAAGGAGAGTGAGAGAGCCGATAAGGAGAGGGAAATGGCTGCGAAAGCTGCGGAGGATGCAGCGAAGAAGGAGGCGGCCATGGAAGCTGATGTGAAATATTTGCATGTGTACAAAATCACTACGAGGAGTATAGTTAAGTGAAAAAAGTGTCGAACCCACAAGGACTAATTATTTTATTGAGTACCGAAATTACTAGATTAACTACTATTTGGAAAATTCGAAATTCAATAAAGAAAGTAACTAAATAAAATTAATCTAAAGAACTAACTAAATTAATTAAAAGGAGCAGAATCTGAAATTTTGTTGTTTATTAATTCAAGACTAATTCTAGAGCTTTTGATTTCACCTAATTAATCCCACGCAATTTATAATTCCATGTGAATAAAAAGATTATTTTTCCAAGTTATAAACCAAAATACCCAAATTATTCAATATTCTTGTAATATCCTGAATTTTCATTTAATGAGAAATGTTGATTTTTACGTGTTGTGCACGTACAAATTTTGTATGCATATTTTCTTATAAAAATTATCTTTTATAACATGGACAATTATTTCTTTCTGTCTCTTTATTTTCTAAAAATCCTATTTTATAAAGCCTAAACTTGTTTTCTTATTTTTAAGCCCACTATTTTGAGGCCCACAACTTAATTAATCTTTTAATTGTCACAACTTGTCATATAGACACAATTAGTGGACAATTGATTGGTTAAATTTATACAACTTTTAATAGGGGGTACTAGAAGGGCCACGTGCACACACTAGGGTGTGCTTTGCACACCTTTGGGGAGGCTGGGTTGTGGCCAAGAGACAGAGGGAGAGTGGGATTGAGTTGAGGGGTAGTTATTGAGTTCATGGAAATTGCTACAACTTCCCAACTCATCTTAGTCCTTAATCTCTAACTCCTTGATTAATCCTAGCCATCTATTTCCACCCTAAAAAATGTATAAATACCCCTAGCTTTTCTTCTCATTAGTGCACTAAAAATTTGTTAAGAAAGAAGAGAAAAGAAAAAGATAAGAGAGCAAAAGATTTAGGAGATTTGTGAGCAAAAGACTAGAGTGTGAAATCTTTGTGTGTGTTCCAACCAAAAGGAGGCCGGCCATCACCATCAAGCACAAGGGAGCTCGGGTAGCACCAAGGAGCAAGGAGGAGGAGCATTTTGCAATACATTCTGGGAGGAGAAGGCTAGCTTTCTTGCGTTCTAGGAGCTTTCAATTCGTTTTTCTTCAAATAGGTGGGTGTTTTTCATGACTTCTAAATCTCGATACCATGCTAGGAGTGTTTTGATGAAATTATTAGAGAACAACTAGTTGAGATTTGACTCATGTTGCTTAATTAGTGATGAGAAGATAATGTTTGTGAAATGATTGTTATTGGGTTATTTGTGAATTACAATGCTAAAAACTATCATGTTTACCATGCTAAATAATTAAGAATCATGTTGTGTGAAAATCTATGCCTATGAGACAAAACTGAATGTTTCATGTGAAGTTGAATTGGTTAATTGTAAGCAATTTCATTGTTGCAAGGAAGGAAATTTTGGTGTTCTAAATTAGTGTGATTGGCTAATGAATAAAGGAATGAAGAAATAGAATATTTTTGTAGAAATCTGTAATACCCTGATTTTCATTTATGAAAATTATTAATTTTTTTTGCACGTAGTGTGCACGTGCAATTTTTGTAGTGTGAAATCTTATAATTATTTTCATTATGGATGATGTGTGTATATATATATATATGTATATGTGTTCTCTAATTATTTTTATAAAGGCCCATTTTTCTTCAAATAAACCTAAGCCTTTCTTTTTAGCCCAAATCTAATTTATTTTTGTAAAACTCTTATTTGGCCCATTAATTAAAGCCCATGAGTTATTTCTCTTTTAATTACAACTTGTAATGTAGGATATTTTTATAAGATTATTTTTATAGAAAATATAATGTACAACTTTTTTTAAATGGAGAACTAATGAATGCACGTGCATTGCACGTACACGTGCACAAAAGCACACTAGGAGGCCGGTTTTGGATTGAAGGGAAAATGAAAAAATGAGTGGAGTTATGGGTGGTAGTTGTTTGATCATGGTTGGTTACTACGACTTTCCCTTGAATCCTAGCCTTTTATTTTTAACTCCTAGATTGATCCTAACCCTTCATTTGCTCCAAATTTTAGTATAAATACCCCCCCCCCCCCCCCCCAGCCTAGTTATTTTTGTACTCTTCATTTCTCCAAAACCTATAGTAGAAAATAAAATTGTTAGTAGTATAGTAAGTGAGATAGAAAGATTGAGAGTTGTGTGTGAGTGTGTTTGCACCAAGGGAAGGCCGACATCATCATCAAGGAGCTCTCGGGTTGGCATCTTTGAGGCTTGGTGGTGCACATCAAGGAGGAGGAGGAATGCTCTTTTGACAGGGACTCTTGTATTTAGGAGGTGTTGCAATTTTATTCTCTCCAAATAAGGTGGGTTATTTTCCATGTTTCTAATTAGATAACATGCTAAGATTGAATTGAAATGATAATGCATGAAAAAGATTAATAAGAGTGCATTTAAATGAAAAAAATGGCTTATTAGTTGATTGAAATGTTGCTAAATAGATTGTATGTTATTCCATCATCAATCTTAAGTTGTGTGTGAATTGTTTATAGTTATGGAATGCTTGAATTAAAATTCGTTATTAGCATCAAAATTAAATGCAAATGTTAGTAGATGAAAGTGTTGTCTTATGTGCTTGGATGAACCCTTTGTGATAATGTTTATAATGGATGACTTAAAATATATTTTTGGGTTTGGAAAAAGGGGAATATAAACAGGGAATTGATATAGAAAATATTAATGCTAAATTGTATAAGAAATATCGAAATGAGATGTGGTAGTAGTAGCGTACAATTTAAACTAATTGTATGAAGAATATGTGTTTAATTATTGGAAAGATTATTTTTAAATTACTGGAGTATCAAATATTGTTTTGGAAATTTACAGGAAATTTAGTAAAAGCAAAACTCAAATGAGAGCTTTTCAAACATCGAAATGTTTTATTAAACAGAGAACTGATTTAATTAAAATATAAGTTGTATTCAAGACAACTATAGCTCAAGTGGTCGGGAGGCTTCTAATGCTACAGTGTGTGCGGCTTGTGTCCCACGGATCGCTGGTTCGATACTGGATGATACCATTTTATTTTGTGTGCGTTTAAAAATTAAATCAAGTTCAGTCTGAGAGTATATAACTCTCCAATCCTTCTTTATACCGATGAGCACAAGTGGCCAAGTGGCTAGTGTGTGCGGTTGGGTTCTCTTTGGTTGCTGGTTCGAATCCTGGTCTCGGCCAGAATTTTACTTTGTGGAAAAAAACGATTTTTTAATGGGTTTTTGATGTCTAAAAATTATGAAAAAAATACTATTATTACACTAAAATTATGTGTGACTTATGAAAAATAAATTGGGAGTTATTAGAATGAAATGAAGTATATTTTGGGAATAAAAGTGTAGTTGGAACTATGGTTCTATACTTGTATATTTTTGTGAAAGATTTGTTTTGCAAAAGAATTGAAATAAGTGCTAGAAAAGGAAACTAACAAAAAAAGAAAATATATATTGTGAAGTTTGCGTGAATTATTCTTATTGAAGAATAGTGTGACAAGAATGAGTCGTGAATATTCATTTTGACCATATAATTGGTGATATGATTTTAATGTGGAAATAAATATTGCTTGAAATACATGATGAATAATTGAACTCCATGTATGGTTATTGACTCATGAATAATTTAGAAATCATGTGATTGGAAAAGAGAAATGTTATTAAGTATGACAACTCAAACATGTGAATTTGTGAATTGAAATTGGAAATTAGGGTGTAGCCAAAACTCACATCGGCAAGTGAAAAGTGATGAATTATGATTATTGACATTGAAAAGACCAGTTTGGGTCATTGTAAAATGAAAAAAATAAGACCGGTAGTAGTGAGAGGGCTAACTCTAAGAGCTTGATTTTGTTCATGATTTCATTAAATTAAGAATTAGTGCATAGTGAAGAGGTGATGAAAGTGAGAGAAAAACACAAGTATGAGGGCCTCGAGTCTACGATGTGAGAGTAAGCCACAGAATGCATGCTTGATGCGTCAGGACATGGCGTGGGCACTACTCCGGAATTATCGGGATCTTGGCGACGCTTGTGGGATGTTTGGTTACTGCAAGAGGATCGTGTGCCATGAAAGAGGCTGAATTGCCATAGAATGCATGCTTGATGCGTCAGGACATGGTGTGGGATTCCCCTCCACGTTTTCTGTACATGAGCTTGTACTCATAGATCATCTAGGATACTTACTGTAGTTACAGTAGTAGATTAAGTCATGACGAGGGATTGAACCCTACAAGATGAAGAACGATTAAGAGGCTTGCCCTCGGACCTATGTAGTATGGGATGCATAGAATCCGAACATGTGTGCATTAGTGTCATATAATATAAATAATTGCATTAAGGACTAAGTGCACAATCACAACACGACATCAATAGGGTATTCCCTTTAGTTTGATATGTGACAAGTTTGTGTTTGTTAAATATGAAAAATCAGTTATACTATTTCCGGCATAGGGAGGATGGCCGTGTATAATGTTCGTCGGTTGAATAAACTGACGTACCCACAGTTTTGTATGCAGGATAAATGATAAAGATTAAAGAAGAACAGATGCTTAGAGATTATTCAAATGTTGATGTACTTTTATATAAATGTTGTAAATTTGCTTCCGCTGTAAAATGTAAAGTGTAAAGTTTTCATGTAACTCTGATGTAAAGTGAAAAGTTTTAAATTCCTTGTAAAATTGTACGAAAGAAGTGTAAAGATCCTGTGAAATCTCGAATTCAGTGTATTTTTGAAATTCGAGGCGTTACAAAATCTATCCTTCGAATTGTGTGCAATTGTGCTTGTTCTAAATGTCGAACTTATGGACATTAGAATGCAAAATGAGATTAGAAATGCATGTTTTATTAGTGAATAATAACTTTAAAATTACTGATTTACTATAGTTGTATACATATTAAGATCCAGAAAATTTGAGTTCAAAAAGAGTATAAAAAGAAACCAAAATTGTTTCTGAAAAATTGAGAAACTAGAGATGAACAGAGAGTAGGAACAAAACCATTAAAACCCCCATTCTGGACGACTTGGTCGCTTAGACCAGTTGGTCGGTAGGTGTGTTGGGCGCTGACTGTAGCGTGGGCTACTTTTGGTTGCGGGTTCGAGTCCTGAGCTCTACTCTTTTGTTTCGGAAATTTGAATAAAACCCAAAATTCGAACCCTAAGATACTCAAGTATTGTTTCCTTTTATCTATCGAGTGTGCACCGTAGCACAGTTAGCTTGCGGTTGCGGTTGTTTTCCTTCAGGTCGCGGGTTCGATTCATGGTCTCGGCCTGTATTTAAAAATTGATTTTTTTGAGTTTTAAAACAGATTCTTAGCTTCAGAAAATTGAGAAAAATTGTGTTAATTATTCTAAAATCATGTAGAACTCATGAAAAATATTTGGGAACTATTTGACTAAAATAACATTGAGTTAGAAGTGAAATTGTATCAAAAAGACTATTGAAATCTACTTTTGGAAAATTATAAAAGTGATTTATTTTTATTAGAAATTATTTTAAGTGATAAAGAAGAATTTCTGAATGAAAGGAAATCTAATTGTATTTTTTATGGGCTATGATTGTTAAATTGAATTGATTTATGTATGAAAAATACGACTTTGTGGCTTTCGAGTTAAATAAATGAAATAAAATTTAGTATAAGAATCAAATGAAATTATTATTGATTAAAATGAGATACATGAATTGCAATTGAATTATTTGTATGAGTTTTGATTCATAGAAAAGATGGGAATTATGTTAATTATAAAAGAGAACTTATGAGAATGAAAAATTCAATATTGTAATTATGAGTTGAAATTAAGAACTAGGGTGTAGCTAAGCATCACACCGGCAAAATGAAAGAAAAGTTGAAATGATATTTTTGAAATGAAAAGACCAAGATTTGGGTCATATGAAACAAATGAATAAGACCGGTACAGTGGGAGTGCTAACCCTAAGGGATTGATTTTGTTCTCAATTAAATTAATGACTAGTTACATAGTGAAGATGTGATGAAAGTAAGAGAAAAACAATGAGTATGAGGGACATTGGATTAGCGACGTGAGAGTATTCATAGGATGTCTCATGATACGTCATGAATAGTACGCGGATACTGTTCCAAAGTACCGTCCCGGTGATGACGCTCGTGGGGTGTTTGGCGACTGCGGGTGGTGTCATGTCTACAGTAGGAGGTGAATTACCACAGGATTCCTGCATGATGAGTCATGTGTCAGTGCATTGGGATTCTCTCCAGGGCGCCTAGACATGAGTTCGTAGTTCGTAGATCATCTAGGATACTTACCGTAGTTACAGTAGTAGATTAAATCATGGCAAGGGATTGAACCCTACAAGATGAAGTACGGTTAAGGGCTTGCCCTCGGACCTATGTAGTATGGGCTGCATAGACTCTGAACAAGTGCGCATTAGTGTCATATAAAGTAAATAGTTGCATTAAGGACTGCACTTTCACCACACGACATCAATAGGATAGTCCCGTTAGCTGTGTTTGTGAACAAGTTTGTGGTTTGTTAGTATTGAGAATCGTTATACTGTTTCGGCATAGAGAGGATAGCCGTGTATAATATTTCGTCAGTTGTAAGCAACTGACGCGCCCACAGTTTTTATGCATGGTAAAGTGATTAACAAGAATAAAGAATGCATGCTGATTAAAGAATGGTCCAAGTGTTGTACATTTCAATTCATGTAAATTGTTGTAAATTGCTTCCGCTGTAAATATGTAATGTAAGTGTAAACTCTGATGTAACAAAAAGTTTTATTTCCTTGTAAAATTGTACGAAAGAAGTGTAAGGATCCTGTGGAACTTCGAATTCAGTATGTTTCGGAATTCAGGGTGTTACAGAGTGGTATCAGAACCACGCTTCCAAGTAGTATAAATTTATAAGGAACGATACCCTAGAAGTGGACATTAGGGCGTATGTTGAGTCTAGCTATTTAAATGTAAGTCACTTACATTTGTATTGCTCTATGATTTATGCTTCTTCTTTTCCTTTCTTTAAGATGGCGGATCACTTCGACCCAGCTGGAGATGACGACTGGCACATCGTTGAAGAGGATTACTACCCCAGGCAAGCTGATTCAGATGAAGAGGATCCTGAAGAATTTGAAGAGGAATGGCCTGAGTCCAGAGACATCACTCCACCTTCGGATTCATCTGGTAATTCCTACGATGAAGAAGAACCAGTTCCGAGTAGTCTTATTGTGTCTCTTCAGAGGCAGGTTGAGACTCAGAGGGAGAGAGCAGAGCTACTGCAGGCACAGTGTGCGAAGTGCAAGGAGAGCATTGCAACTCTCAGTCATCGTGTTTGAGAATTTGAGAAGAGAAAAACATGTACGATGTACTGAATGAGGAAGTGGAGGAACTATGGGGAGAGCTTCGAGAAGCCAAGGGGAACCGTAGGAGCTAGACAGTTGTATCTTCTTACTGCTTTTTTTTATGTCAAAAATATTTTAAATTCGAATGTATAAAGTTTGGAATTCAATGAAATGAAAGTTGATTTAAAATTCATGTTTTATACTTTGAATTTTAATGGATCTTTTGCATCAGAATATGGCTAGAAGAGGAGCTCGAAATGGTGAAGGTTTGGACTTGGAAACAAAACTAGCGAGGGTCTATCAGACACTTAATGTCATTGCCATGAATCAGAATCAAGGAAGGGTACCTACGAATCCAGTACCCGAAGTAATTAAACTCTTGGAATCATTTAAGCGGATGAAACCACCAATATTTGAGGGGAAGTCAGACCCTGACACAGCTGACAACTGGATCAGACAGGTAGAGACTATCTTCGAAGTCTTGGAGACTCCGTAGGGCAGCAAGGTGAAGTTGGCGACGCTGTAGTTTGAGAAGGATGCGGCGGTGTGGTGACAGTCGATGAAGCGGACGATGGAAGGTATTGTTCTTGGCTGGGATGAATTCTTGGAGGAATTCCGCAGTCATTATTTTTCTTCAGACATCCTGTAGAAGAAGTCCATGGAGTTTCTAGTGCTACAGCAGGGCGGCATGTCGGTTAAGGAGTATGAGACAAGATTCACTCAGCTCTCAAGATATGCACCGAACTGGTGATGGACGAGGCGAAGAAGGCACGAAAGTTTGAGCATGGGTTAAGGCCAAGTCTGAGATCCAGGATGATATCCCTCGGTATCAGGAGATTTGACAAGCTTGTCAAACGAGCGGTAGCCACGGAGGCGGACATGGAGCAGTTCCACATTTTTCAGAATCGGAGGAACAACTGAAATGTGGGGAACAGGCCCGCAGTTGCTGGAAATATCAGGGGACAACCACCGGCTCAAAGGTTTAAGCCTACGGGTGTGAACGCTGTTCAGGTGGTAGGAAGACCTGGGAATACTTGGGTGAGACCTCCTATGGTGACTTGCTTCAACTGTGGTGATACGGTACTTTACAAATCTCAATGCCCCAAGCCGCAGAGTGTCAACCATAGTGGACCAACGCAGCAAGTTGGGAAGAAGTCGTACCAGCAAGGACGAGTATTTAGGCTTGACTGAAGCTGACGCTAATGAGGTAGATCACGTCATCACTGGTACGAGTAAGGGTGTTTAGGAGTGTTTTTTTGTTGTCTTTTTTCCCATTATTTAGTGAACTGTTATATAACGAGTATGTGTTATGCAACATGAGAACTTTATTTGAATTGAAAGAAAGCTGTTGTTTTTTTCGATACTGGGTCCTCTTATACTTTTGTATCACCTAAGTTTGCTAAACTTCTGGGAGTTGAACTGAAGATATTTCCAGGAAAGGTCTTAGCAGTAGCTACTCTGTTAGGGGAGACTTTAACTATTGATCAGTACTATGCGGACTGCAAGATTGTGATTGGAGATAGAATTTTCAAGATTGATCTGATCGAGCTGAATGTCTTGGGAGTCGATGTTTTCATTGGCATTGATTGGATGTTGGTGTACAGTGCGAGCATCGAGTGCAAGATCAAGATAGTAACAGTGAAGGCTCTAGGTGGACCTGAAGTCACTTTCTAAGGGAAGAAGAGATGTTCTAATCTGGTGGCAGCTATCTGCAAGAGGGATATTTCTGTAGAGGTGCAGCAAATCCCTGTGGTACGGGATTATCCGACTGTGTTCTTGGATGATTTACCTGGGTTACCCCGCATCGTGATGTGGAGTTCAGCATCAATATTCAACAGAGTAGTGCACCTATTTCTAAGGCACCGTATAGGATGGCGCCTGTGGAGTAGGATGAGATCAAACGAAAGATTGAATAACTGTTGGAGAAAGGCTTTATTCAACCAAGTGCATCGCCTTGGGGAGCACCGGTGCTGTTGGTAAAGAAGAAGGATGGTTCGATGAGGATGTGCATCGATTACCGAGAGCTGAATAATGTCACTGTTTAGAATAAGTATCTGATTCATCGAATTGACGACCTGTTCGATGTCTACAAGGGGCAGTTGTTTTCTTCAAAATAGATCTTCGATCGGGATACCATCAAGTTCGAGTGAAGACTGAAGATGTGCATAAGACTGCGTTCAGAACTCGATACGGGCATTACGAATTCTTAGTTATGACGTTTCGAGTGACGAATGCACCTACAATTTTCATGGATATGATGAACAGAGTTCTAAGGCCGTTCATTGATTCTTTCGTCGTGATGTTTATCGACGATATTCTTTTGTACTCCAAGTCGGAGGCAGAACACACAAAGCATCTGGCAGTAGTTTTGAAGAAGCTGGAAGAGCAGGAGTTGTATGCCAAGTTATCTAAGTGTGATTTCTGGAAATCGGAAGTGGCTTTCCTAGGTCACATCCTTTCGAAGGAGTGAGTGGCAACTAATCCTCAGAAGATAGAGGCAGTGAGAGATTGGGCAAGGCCTACTACAGTGAAGAAAGTCAGGAGTTTCCTTGGGCTGACTGGATACTACAGTAGGTTTATCCAGGGCTATGCACAGATAGCCGTGCCGCTCACTAGTTTGACCAAGAAGAATGTGAACTTCAAGTGGACTGAGCAGTGCAAAGCAAGCTTTCAGGAGTTAAAAGAGAAGCTGACTACTGCACCTATTTTGGCGTTGCCTAGAGCAGGAATTGAGTATGACGTTTACAGCGATGCTTCACATCGTAGGCTTGGTTGTGTCTTAATGCAAGAAGGGAAAGTGATCGCTTATGGGTCGAGGCAACTAAAACCGCATGAGAAAAATTATCCGACTCATGATCTAGAGTTGGCTGCGATTATCTTCGACTTGAAGCACTGGAGACACTACGTGTATGGTGAGAAGCTGAATATGTACACGGATCACAAGAGCTTGAAATACATCTATCAGCAGAAGGATCTGAATCTGAGGTAACGGAGATGGTTGGAAGTGCTTGAGGACATGCGTCCTGAGATCAAGTATCATCCTGGGAAGGCTAATGTTGTTGCTCATGCACTTAGCCGCAAGAGCAGTTTGGCCAGTTCGATTATGTAACACCCTTGCCCCTAGCTCAGATAATTTATACAATTTGTAAGACAAATTAGATACTATGTAGTACAACTGCCCACCACAGGCTGCCTCTCAAAAGTTGGTTAACCGATTTGCTGACTCTTGATCCTTGGCTAATACTATTTATATTATATTTTTATTTACTTTGTAATCGATGTGGGACATAATCCACTACACTTACCTGCTCAAACCCGGTTGAACAGAATGCCATGTCACCCCCATAAAGTGGCGTCACACACAAGAGAACACAATTACCTTAGATGTTCTCTTTTCCATGTGGGGGGCCCCGATGCACATTAATGCCATATCAACATATATATATACCATGCTTTATAATTACCATCAGCAAACATCAAATATATATACCTTTTTCAAACTATATATATATATATATATATATATATATATATATATATATATATATATATATATATATATATTATCTTTGAAATTACCGGGGTGTTACACACACCCCCCTTCAGAAATCAAGGTCCTCGCTGATGAGCACAGGGCATGCACAATCTAGTGCAGGATCTCCTTTCTAGCCGATGTGGAGCATCTGCTCTTCCATTCGCCCTCTCTGGGAACCATAGTCCGATGACTAGGTATATACTTTTGCCAGACTAATTATAACAAGCAACCACAGTCTGCCGACTGGGTCTATAGTCCTGGTGAATCGCTGCCGACGCAGTCAACCCACCGCCCGACTATAAGACATGCCCCACACTCGGTGTCGAAAATCGGCTCTGATACCATTTGTAACACCCCTGCCCCTAGCTCAGACAATTTATGCAATTTATAAGACAAATTAGATACTATGTAGTACAACTGCCCACCACAGGCTGCCTCTCAAAAGTTGGTTAACCGATTTGGTGACTCTTGATCCTTGGCTAATACTATTTATATTATATTTTTATTTACTTTGTAATCGATATGGGACATAATCCACTACACTTACCTGTTCAAACCTGGTTGAACAGAATGCCACGTCACCCCCATAGAGTGACGTCACACACAAGAGAACACAATTACCTTGGCTGTTCTCTTTTCCATGTGGGGCCCCCATGCACATTAATTCAATATCAACATATATATATATATATATATATATATATATATATATATATATATACATACATATATATATATATATATACATATATATATAGGGTACATATATATATAGGGTAAAAGGGATATGAACAACTTGCACATTTTGTAAATGAGCAATTGATTATGTGGCATGCATGTGATACATTGGACAACTAACCCTTTTAAGAATTTTCCAATCACATGCATGCCACATCATCAATTGCTTATTTACTAAATGAGCAAGTTGCTCATACCCCTTTTTCCCATATATATATATGTATATATATTATATTATATTATATTATATTATATTATATATATTATATTATATTATATTATATTATATTATCTTTGAAATTACTGGGGTGTTACAGATTACGACTCAGAAGCACCTGGCAAAGGAATTGGATTGGGTTGGTATTGAAGTTGTCTTGCAAGGCTTGGGAGCATCCTTAGCTCAGTTGAGGCTTCAGCCTATGCTTAATGAAAGGATTATTGCAAGTCAGAAGGAAGCCGCTGATATTCAGAAGATGAAGGAGCGGTAGTTGCAGGCAGGTTGCCCGAGTTTCAAATCAGGGATGAAGTACTGTGGTTTGGAGAGAGACTGTGTGTTCTGGATCAGTCGGACTTGAAAGAAAGTATTCTTCAGGAGGCACATGCTACTCTTTTGTCAGTACATCGTGGGAGTACTAAGATGTACAAGGACATTAAACAGCATTTTTGGTGGTCAGGTTTGAAGCGGGATATGGCTGAATTTGTGTCGAGGTGTGAGATTTGTCAACAAGTCAACACCAAGAATCAGAAACCCGGAGGTATATTGCAACTGTAACCTATTCCAAAATGGAAGTGGGATAACATCAGTATGGATTTCATCACGGGTTTGCCCAAGAGTTCAAAGGGCAATGATGCATTTGGGTTGTAGTCGATCGACTAACCAAGTCCGCTCACTTTTTGGTGATGAAACTCACTGCTTCGATAGACAAGTTAGCTGAGCTGTATGTTGGTGAGATCGTCAGGATTCATGGTATTCCGTTAACTATTGTGTCTGATCGAGATGCACGGTTTACTTTGCATTTCTGGAGGAGTCTTCAGACAGCTTTGGGTACCAAGATGGATTTCATCACTGCTTTTCATCCGCAAACCGATGGGCAGGCCGGGAATGTCAACCGTATTCTTGAGGACATGCTTCAGTGTTGTGTAGTAGACTTTGGAGGCAGTTGGGAAAGGCATCTAGCTTTGGTGGAGTTTGCCTACAACAACAGTTTTCAGACTAGTATCGGGATGGCACCATACGAAGCTCTGTATGGCAGGAAGTGCAGGACGCCAGTTTGTTGCTTCGAAGTTGGGGAGCGGCAGATGTTTGGGCCTGAGATTGTGCAGCAGACCTCTGAAAAGATTGATCTGATCAGGAAGAGGTTGGTGGATGCTAAGAGTAGGCAGAAGAGCTATGCAGACAACCAGAGGAGGGACCTTGAGTTTGAGGTTGATGACTTTGTCTTTCTAAAAGTATCACCCAGTAAAGGCGTGATCCGTTTTGGCAAGAGTGGAAAGTTAGCCCCGAGGTTCATAGGCCCGTATAAGATATTGAAAAGGATCGGAAAAACTGCTTACCGGCTTGAGTTACCAGAAGAATTGTCCCAGGTACACAATGTCTTTCATGTGTCTATGTTGAGAGGTTAAATTCCATATCCGAGTCATCATTTGCCCGAAGTGCCGGAGGATTTGCAGTTGGATCTGAGTTACATTGAGCTCCCAGTTGAGATTGTTGATCGTCGGGAGAAAGTCTTGAGGAACAAGACGATACGGATGGTCAAGGTAGTCTGGAGAAACCATTTGGTTGAAGAGGCTACTTGGGAATCTGAGGAGAGGATGATGAAGGATTATCCTGAGCTCTTTGTTTGATGTGTTTTTTATTTCTTTCTTCTTATTATGTTTTGTTTTCTCACTCTTTAATTGTAGTTCCGGGGATGGAAATATTCTAAGGAGGGAGTGTTGTAATATCCTGAATTTTCATTTAATGAGAAATGTTGATTTTTACGTGTTGTGCACGTACAAATTTTGTATGCATATTTTCTTATAAAAATTATCTTTTACAACATGGACAATTATTTCTTTCTTTCTCTTTATTTTCTAAAAAGCCTATTTTATAAAGCCTAAACTTGTTTTCTTATTTTTAAGTCCACTATTTTGAGGCCCACAATTCAATTAATCTTTTAATTGTCACAGCTTGTCATGTAGACACAATTAGTGGACAATTGATTAGTTAAATTTGTACAACTTTTAATAGGGGGTACTAGAAGGGGCACGTGCACACACTAGGGTGTGCTTTGCACACCTTTGGGGAGGCCGGGTTGTGGCCAAGAGACAGAGGGAAAGTGGGATTGAGTTGAGGGGTAGTTATTGAGTTCATGGAAGTTGCTATAACTTCCCAACTCATCTTGGTCCTTAATCTCTAACTCCTTGATTAATCCTAGACATCTATTTCCACCCTAAAAATTTATAAATACCCCTAGCTTTTCTTCTCATTAGTGCACTAAACATTTGTTAAGAAAGAAGAGAAAAGAAAAAGATAAGAGAGCAAAAGATTGAGGAGATTTGTGAGCAAAAGACTAGAGAGTGAAATCCTTGTGTGTGTTCCAACCAAAAGGAGGTCGGCCATCACCATCAAGCATAAGGGAGTTCGGGTTGCACCAAGGAGTGAGGAGGAGGAGCATTTTGCAATACATTCTAGGAGGAAAAGGCTACTTTCTTGCGTTCTAGGAGCTTTCAATTCGATTTTCTTCAAATAAGTGGGTGTTTCTCATGACTTCTAAATCTAGATACCATGCTAGGAGTGTTTTGATGAAATTATTAGAGAACAACTAGTTGAGATTTGACTCATGTTTCTTAATTAGTGATGAGATGATAATGTTTGTGAAATGATTGTTATTGGGCTATTTGTGAATTACAATGCTAAAAATTGTCATGTTTACCATGCTAAATAATTAAGAATCATGTTGTGTGAAAATCTATGCCTATGAGACAAAACTGAATGTTTCATGTCAAATTGAATTGGTTAATTGTAAGCAATTTCATTGTAGCAAGGAAGGAAATTTTGGTGTTCTAAAATAGTGTGATTGGCTAATGAATAAAAGAATGAAGAAATTGAATATTTTTCTAGAAATCTATACTTCGAATTGTGTGCAATTGTGGTTGTTCTAAATGTCGAAATTATGGACATTAGAATGCAAAATGAAATTAGAAATGCATGTTTTATTAGTGAATAATAACTTTAAAAATACTGATTTACTGTAGTTGTATATGTATTAAGATCCGAAAAAATTGAGTTCAAAAAGAGTAGAAAAAGAAACCAAAATCGTTTTTGAAAAATTGAGAAACTAGAGATGAACAGAGGGTAGGAACAAAACCATTAAAACCCCCATTCTGGACGACTTGGTCGCTTAGACCAGTTGGTCGGTAGGTGTGTTGGGCGCTGACTGTAGCGTGGGCTACTCTTGGTTGCGGGTTCGAGTCCTGAGATCTGCTCTTTTGTTTCGGAAATTCGAATAAAACCCAAAATCCGAACCCTAAGATACTTAAGTATTGTTTCCTTTTACCTATCGCGTGTGCACTATGGCATAGTTGGCTTGCGGTTGCGGTTGTTTTCCTTCAGGTCGCGGGTTCGATTCATGGTCTCGGCCTGTATATATAAATTGATTTTTTGAGTTTTAAAACAAATAAAATTGGGGGAAATTGTGTTAATTATTCTAAATTCATGTATAACTCATGAAAAATATTTGGGAACTATTTGACTAAAATAACATTGAGTTAGAATTGAAATTGTATCAAAAAGACCATTGAAATCTACTTTTGGAAAATTATAAAAGTTATTTATTTTTATGAGAAATTATTTTAAGTGATATAGAAGAATTTCTGAATGAAAGCAAATCTAATTGTGTTTTCTATGGACTATGATTGTTAAATTGAATTGGTTTATGTATGAAAAATACGACTTTGTGGCATTTGAGTTAAGTAAATGAAATAAACTTTAGTATGAGAATCGAATGAAATTATTATTGATTAAAATGAGATACATGAATTGCAATTGAATTATTTGTATGAGTTTTGATTCATAGGAAAAGATGGGAATTATGTTAATTGTAAAAGAGAACTTATGAGTATGAAAAACTCAATATGAGTTGAAATTAAGAACTAGGGTGTAGCTAAGCCTCACACCGGCAAAATGAAAGAAAAGTTGAAATGATATTTTTGAAATGAAAAGACCAAGATTTGGGTCATGTGAAACAAATGATTAAGACCGGTACAGTGGGAGTGCTAACCCTAAGGGATTGATTTTGTTCATGATTCAATTAAATTAAGGACTAGTTACATAGTGAAGATGTGATGAAAGTAAGAGAAAAACATTGAGTATGAGGTCCATTGGATTAGCGGCGTGAGAGTATTCACAGGATGTCCCATGATGCGTCATGAATAGGACGTGAATACTGCTCCAGAGTACCGTCCCGGTGGCGACGCTCGTGGGGTGTTTGGCGACTGTGAGTGGTGTCATGTCTTTGGTAGGAGGTGAATTACTACATGATGCCTGCATGATGAGTCATGTGCCAATGCGTTGGGATTCTCTCCATGGCGCCTAGACATGATTTCATAGTTCGTAGAAAATCTAGGATACTTACCGTAGTTATAGTAGTAGATTAAATCATGGCAAGGGATTGAACCCTACAAGATGAAGTACGGTTAAGGGCTTGCCTTCGGACCTATGTAGTATGGGCTGCATAAACTCTGAACAAGTGAGCATTAGTGTCATATAAAGTAAATAGTTACATTAGGGACTAAGTGCACTTTCACCACACGACATCAATAAGATAATCCCCTTAGCTGTGTTTGTGAACAAGTTTTTGGTTTGTTAAGTATTGAGAATCATTATACTGTTTCGGCATAGAGAGGATAGCCTTGTATAATATTTCGTCGGTTGTAAGCAACTGACGCGCCCATAGTTTTTGTGCAGGGTAAAGTGATTAACAAGAATAAAGAATGCATGCTGATTAAAGAATGGTCCAAGTGTTGTACATTTCAATTCATGTAAATTGTTGTAAATTGCTTCCGCTGTAAATATGTAATATAAGTGTAAACTCTGATATAACAAAAAGTTTTATTTCCTTGTAAAATTGTACGAAAGAAGTATGAAGATCCTGTGGAACTTCGAATTCAGTATGTTTTGGAATTCGGGGTGTTACAATTCTCTCTCAAGCAATATCAAAAATATTCTCAGCTAATTATTTGTCATAGTTCATGCACAAATTACTAATTGAAAATTCATTAAGATCTATGGATTTCTTAATGGTCACATTACCCGTGATTTTCTCTTGGAACGGTGTTTAATTTTATTAATTCGAAATCACAAATTACCAGTTCGGTCTCTCCATGATTTAATAGATCATACAAAGTTGGCCAAACAATTGTAAGCATTAGGAACAAAAACCAAACACACAACCATGAAAAAATAGAAAAATTTTATATGGAATTAAAATTGTGTTATCAAAACTAGGCTACATCAAAGTTCTAGGAAAATAGAATTAGTTCTTAATAAAATTGCAACTACCAAACTTGTTCTTTGATTGCATAATAAAAATTAGAAAAAGAGAAAAAAAGAAGAATGAACTTGATTGTTGTTTGAAGACCGAAATTGAAGAGCCTTGGGATCTGCGCACTCCTCTTTCTTTCTCTCCCTTCCTTCTCATCTATTTCTCACGCTGTGCTCGTCGAATTCCGCACACTCATTTGATTTTCGTGCAACCCCACTTCTGTTTTTAATTTTGTTACTCTTTCTTCTTGTTTTTCGTGCCACCACCTACCTCCCCCTTTTTCTTTTTTTCTCTCTCTCTTTTTGTCTTCTCACGCCGCCAACCCAACCTCCTCTGGCTTTGTTTTGTGCCCACTTCTTCTTCATATATATAGGAGTTAGGGCCCAGGGGTAGGTATAGATTAATTAGGTTAGTAAAATAATTAGGATTAGGGTTAGTTAAATTATAATTAGATAGTTAATTAATTAATTTAATAAAATCTATAGATTAAAATTAATCTATTAAATTTTAAACTAATCAACTAACTAACCCTAATTTAAATCCACTTAACTTTAAATTTTATTACAAATTTTATCCCATCCCTTAGTTGACCGAAATGTTTTTTTGTTGATTCTTCCATGTGTCAATTTGTGAACACGCGCATTTGAGTGCTCAAATTTTGAAATCTTCAACCTTGTTTTCTTCCATGATTTCACCAATAACGCCTACCTTTTGCACTTATCCATCTCATTCCTACAAAAACAAACAAATAAATAATATTGAGTAGAAATAAGATAAATGTTAAAGAAATCAATGAGAACCTGCAATTTTAATGCATAAAAGAGTAATAAAAGTTATGTATAAATTGTACTCATCAAATATAAGATTTTGCTTGTCGTCAAACAAAAAAGTAAAACCATGAATAAAAGGGATAGTAATCATAATTAGGCTCAACTCATCTCACCAAGTGATCTTATCATGCAAGCATCGAAATTCAACTTAATACATAAACAATAGCAAATAAAGTAAAACTAAGCATACTCATTTTCTCCAGTGCAATTATTCATTCATAATTCCGAACCCAATCATAATTGTCATGCAATTAATTTAATTATAATATGTAACAACTCCATCTGTGATTACCCATTCTCACTATTACAAACCGAGTAGCAAACTAAAGTTTTTTTGGGTCTTCTCTAAGTTATCACTTGCCTTTTGACGCGAATGCAAATATTTGTGATGAATTCACCCGGTTACTCAACAAATCACAAACTTAGAGTGCTTTTGCATACTCATATTTCAAGTTGCCATTTGACGTAAAAGTAAACATTGGTGATGAATACCCCTAGTTACTAAGCAACTCAAAACATTGGAGTAGATAGAACTTTATTCATATTAATTTTTTTTAAATTTTTACTCTATTTACTTAAACTCTGTTTAGGATGGATCAAAGGGGATATTCATAAGAAAAAGCATCACATTTTTCTTTTATGTATAATCACATGACTGTCACTATTGTTTAAGGAAATTTGAAATTCAATAATCATAAAGTAAATAAGTATGCTGTGAACGCGAGGCATCCTGTGAATGTTTGTACATCTTCGACACTGGAAGAGGGAGCCATGTTCAGTATGACCTAAATCTTTTCTGGGTTGGCTTCTATGCCTCTTTGGCTAACCATGAACCCAATGAATTTGCCGAATGAGACACCGAAGGCACATTTATTCGGGTTTAGTCTCATGTTGTGACTCCACAACACATCGAAGGCCTCCTGATGGTCGGAGACATGGTTCGATTTGCTGATGCTTTTTACCAACATGTTGTTCACATTGACCTGCATGTTCCGGCCGATCTGTTCTCTAAAGACCTTGTTGACAAGGCACTGATAAGTTGCACCGGTGTTCTTTAGCCCGAAGGGCATGACCCGGTAGCAGTATAGACCTTGGTCGAACGAAGTCTTTGGAATATCATGAGGGAACATCCTGATCTGGTTATACCCGGAGAAGGCGTACACGAAACTCCAGAGTTCGTGGCCGGAGGTTGCATCAATCAGAGCATCAATGCTTGGGAGCGGGAACGGATCTTTTGGACAAGCTTTGTTCAGATCTATGAAATCAATACAAATTCTCCAGCTCTCGTTGGCCTTTTTGACCATCACAACATTGGACAACCACTTGGGATAGTTAACCTCCTGTATGAACCGAGCATTCAAGAGTTTCTCTACTTCTTCTTTGATTGCCTGCTGGCATTCTGGTGCAAACTTGCGATGCTTTTGCTGGATAGGTTTGGCCTCAGGAGCAACACTGAGGTGATGCAGGAGAAGTTCTTCCGAGATTCCAGGCATGTCTGTCGCGGTCCAAGCGAATAGGTCACGTTTTCCCCTTATGCATCAGATAATGTCGGCTTTGATGGGAGGGGGAAGGACCTTACTAATTTGAAATGTCTTGGTTGGGTCTTCTTCTGAGAAGACTATTTCTTCCAACTCATCGACCGGTTCAGAGATAGCTTGGCTACTCCCTTGAAGGAGCTCGAGGGCTTCAAGAGAGAGAACCGGCCCTCCTACCGAAGTCATGTAATATTTGCCAGCCGTCTCCTTTTTCCTTCTGACCTCTCCCACCCCAGCTGTGGTGAGAAATTTCATCTTCATATAGTAAGCTGAGGGTACGGCTTGAAGACCAGCTACGTCGGGTCGGCCCAGAATGACATTGTAAGGGGCATTTACGTCTATCACCATGAAATCCATCGGCTCAGTTCGAGTGATCGGGGTTTTTCCAACGGTTACGTTGAGAGTTATAACTCCCTCGATCGTCACTGGCACCCCGGAGAATCCGTAGAGAGTGTAACTGGTGGGCTTGAGGTGATCCCTAGACAACTTGAGGCCCCGGAAGGCTTCTAGAAAAGAATATTTACCGAACTGCCATTGTCGACCAGGACTCGGTGCACTTTGAAGTTAGCTATATGGAGGTTTATCACAAGAGCATCACAATAAGGCATTCGGACGCCTTCCAAATCCTTGTATGGAAAGGTAACAGGAACCCCAAAGCCCTTGGGAGAAGGATAATTCTACACCGAGTTAACGCATCGGACGAAGGATTTTCGGGAGGAGTCTAATCTCCCCCCATTGGGCCTCCGTGAATGAGGTCTAACATAGCTTCAGCTTCGGAGTCTGGGGTCTCAATAGGTCGCTCAGTTTTTTTATT
Source organism: Hemerocallis citrina (assembly GCA_017893485.1). Classification (NCBI taxonomy): domain Eukaryota; kingdom Viridiplantae; phylum Streptophyta; class Magnoliopsida; order Asparagales; family Asphodelaceae; genus Hemerocallis; species Hemerocallis citrina. The sequence continues at coordinate 38,916,955 of CM030368.1, forward strand.
AGCCCCTCGGGGAGGCGGAGGATCTGCTCTATCCTTCCATACGAACCTAGCGAGTTGCCCCCTCTGAATGAGGGCTTCAATCTCGTCTTTGAGGGCCCGACAGTCATCTGTGTCGTGGCCATGGTCCCTATAAAAGCAGAACCATTTGTCCCTGTTCCTTTTCTTACCTGATGTATTCATCTTCGAAGGTGGTGGGAGTAGTCCTTCTTTCCTGACTTCCATTAGGATGGCTGAGACACTCGCATTAAGCTGGGTGAACTTCTCAAAATGGGGAGTAGGGCGGTGCTGGCCACCATTTTCCTTCTGAAACTTTTTATCCCCTTCTTCTTCTGCACCCTTCCAGTTGTTCCCAGACAGGGGGCTCTTTTTGATCAAGTGGGAGGAGGGCCTCCTCCGCCCTAATATATTTCTCACTCCTCAACAGGAGTTCCTAGAAGTCCAGAGGCAGCTTTTTAGCGAGAGATGCCTTCAAGTCGGCGTGGTTAATGTTGTGTTGGAACGCAGTAGAAGCTACCGACTGATCTAGGAAGGCGATAGACCGAGCTGCGATGGTAAAGTGCTTGATATAGTCCCTTCACCACTTGCCCTTCCTTTAACTGAGTGTTAGCAAAGATGTGCTTGTCTTCTCAGCCCGACGGCTACTCACAAAATGGGTAAGGAAGAGCTCCTTGAAATGATCGAAGGAGAAGATGGAGGCAAGGGTGAGTCGGGAGTACCATTCTCTCGTGGGTCCCTTCAGCGTGACAGGGAAGGTTTTGCAAAAGAGCGCATCCGAAGCCTGGTGAATCATCATGAGAGTTTTAAAACTCTCGATGTGGTCAGCGGGGTCTGACTCCCCATTGTACGACTCAAAATGAGGGGAATTGAAGTTTTTTGAGACCGGGGCTTCCATGATGGTTCGGGAGAATGGAGGCCTGCTCGGGCGGAGTTTCCACGCCCGCTACTCTTCTTCTTTGTCCAGTCTGCCAAGGCGCCTCTCCATCTCATGGAGACAGTGATGGACCAAGTTTTCCTCCTGGTGGGATCTAGCCGACCCTCGGGATTCTCCTTCATGAGGAGCGATGCGAAGAAGGCTAGGTGTGTGTTGGTGATGACTTGGAGCATGGCGAGGCCTAGGTGAGCGGCGATCACGACTAGTGGTGATATTGAGGGAACGAAGGATGTCCTCTTTGAAATTTCGGAGCTCTACTCGAGTGATAGGTGCCCCTTCGTCTCGGTGGTCCCTGGGTGCTGGCTGATTTATCGGGGTACAACTCCTCCGGTGACGGTGGTGAGGGGACTCTCTTCACCTCATGGGGGAATGCGATCTTCTACGCCCTTGCATGCTGGGGGACCATCCTCTAGAAGCCCTTTTTTGCTCAGGGTGAGGGATTTCCTCTGCGGGTCACCTCTCATTCAAGTGAGTTCGGAGATCTATTCCTTGCTGATGATCGATGATGACCTGACGAAGGTCTTACGGCCCTGGGGGGACTGTGGGAGGCCATGGATTCGGAGGAAGCATTGTGAATTTAGACATGTTTATGATGAGGGTGTTGCCTGGGACGAATTCGATGAGAGCCGCCCGGGGTAGCCTCCTGAGACCCATGAGGGGCCTATTGAGGAGGAGGCTGTTGGAAAAGAGGCTGTTCAGGATGCGGCTGCTGAACTTGTTGGTCGAGTTAAAGAGGAACATCATGAAGTGGAGGAGAAGGAGGAAAAGGAGTAGCTTTGTGGTTGGAGTCCGCTTCTTTTCCTTTCTTTGGAGGCATGGCTTGTAAACTAACTTCACCGGTGAAGTAAGGTTGGATTGCTTTTTCATTTCCCACAAACGGCGCCAATCTGTTGCTGCTAATTTCGGTGTGGGAGCAAACAGATGTATTTGTGGATTCTTTTGGAAACAATAAAAGCAAACCTGTTGACTTTTGGCCAGCATATGACTGTTTCTCGATACTGCCATTAACCTGCAAAAAGTTCGATATACCGGGATGGATCCCGGCGACGAATCCTCCGATGCTCAAGTCAATAATCAGGAAGATTATGAAAGAGCAATTTGTGGATAATATTGATTACCTTGTTATGGTGGGGGAGAGTGGTATTTATAGTCGCCTTAAGTGATACTTTAGAAATATCATTTATCTCTACGTCCCGGTATTTTTGGATAAGATGTAGAGTTCAAACTCGTTTAATGATAAGAGAGGAGGTTTAAACTGCCTCTTAGAGATAATCACGAATTTGAATTAATCTTTAAATATCTGGGATGGTTTGAAATGGGTTTCCACCCACGCCCAATAGGACAGATCCGTTTTCGGGTTACTGGGCTTTGTAGAGAGTCCTAATTCCCGTTTCAGACCCGTTGATAGGTAAAATTATTGTTTTACCCCTAGGAGCTTTAAGATTCATGCTCGGTTTGAGAGGTCTCGATTTAACCCTATTTTTAGCCATATCAGGATATATTTGAAGATTTTGGATTTTTCTGAATAAGAGAAACTATTTTTGTAAATAATTTGAAAGAATGAGACTTTTTTGTAAAAAGTTGTTTAGAGGAAAATTTTAAATTAAAAAATGGTTGGTTGCATTTTGGGGGCCGATTTTGGCAGTGGAGAGATTTGGGAATGAAATTCTATCCATTTAAATTGATTTGATTTGAATTGATTGAACAAATAATTAATTATGCAATTGAGACTTCTAGGGAATTTTATTTGTAAAATTTCCTCAAAGAAACCCTGCATAGGGATCCCGACCTTTTTAGAGAGCAGCATCTTTTGGCCTCTCTCTTTCTTTTTGCTTTGGTGACTTTCGGAGACATTAGAGAGTTGATCTATTGCTTGGAGGAGAAGGCTACTCTTTTGTATCAATTTATTCTTGAGGTGTGTAACACTCCAACTCTCTTACTATGTTTTATCTCATAAATATTTAGTATCATGCTAGGGATGAACTCTTGTTAATCATAGATTGTATGTAGCATGATTGTAGTACTTGTAGAGATGTAAGTATGATATGAGATTGTTGATTATGAGGCATAAAGATTGAATCTTGATTGTGGATCAAAAATAATTTGTTCTTAATTAATGGAGTTTTTATGCATAAAGATCTAGTTTTTTATTTATAGGAAGTGATTTAATGAACCCATAAATTGTTGTAAATGATTAGAACTTGTCATATGTTCTTAAAATTCAAGTTGATCATTTAAAGATGAGATTTTTAGGGTTTATTCACTGTTTTAATACTAAAAAATTTTGTATGATGAATTTTTATTGTTTGAACATGATAAGATGTGTAGATTGCAAGAGAATCAAAGTAGAAATCCTAGGGTTAGGGTTAGGGTTGAACAGTGGGTTCGGGTTCTAGTCAGTTCATCGTAATTCTTTGAATCAAGATGACAGCTGGCGCGTTGGACTTTCTGGTTAGCATGTGCTGCTGGCGCTGTGGCTGTGCGGGTCACAGATTCAAACCCGGGACTAGATTTTTTATGAAGGATTATTTATTTCATTAAATATCTATTCTTTTCCATGTAAGGTTAGGAATGCTCCTTTCTAGTTTTATTCTAATAATTTTATATATATAGTTGGAATAATTGGGATTCTATTTTTTGGTCAAATAAATTTTAGATTTTGTAGAAATTCTAACTTCAAATTTTATTGTATTCAAGTGATAATTTTGAGGGTGAAAATCTATGTTTTTGTAGATAAAATTATCAGTTTTGAGGGGTTATATGTTTCAGTCTTGAAAGATGAAAACTCGAATTCTAATGGGTTATTTTCAATTTCTAAAGAGGTTATATTTCATATTTTTAGAACTAAAGAACTTCAGATTTTAGAGATGAGATCCTAAACAGTAAAGAGACTTGTTTCAGTTTAAGTTGATTGTGTTAAAGAGAAATTTATTGAGTTTTATGTATGTATGGAAAGTGAGAATTAAAGGTGGAATTTAAAGGATTTTTTGGTTTAGATTTTGTTTCCATATAAGAAAGAGTCTTTTAAGGTACTAACAGGATTATTAAAAGGAATATGAATAATGAAGAGATTTGTCGATGTACAAATGTTTATTTTTAGAAAGAAATATTTTTGTTTGAGATTTTGATTCACAGCCATGGTTTTGTGGGAAAAGTATTGTTTTTAGAAAAGAGTATATAAAGAGTATTTTGAATGATTGAACCAAGTGGGGTTTTGATTGTGGTGTGAACCCTGGATGGACACTTGAGACGTTGAGTTGGGAGCACTGGATACCGACAGTGGATATTTTGATTGTAGGAAATTAGCCTGAAGGGGTAGTGTTCTTGGTTTGGCAAGTGAAGTCCGGCAGGGTAGAGCTAGTTCTAGGTGGCTTAAGTTGTTGTTATTACAAATCTAAGGACATGCACTAGATTGGGAGTTGTGACGGAACTTGGACAACATAAGTTTGAGCTCTGTTTTTAGTCGGGTAGATGTATTCCGGCACTGTGTATTTTTTGTATCTCTCTAATATGTTCGTGCATCGAGGGTCGGCAGACCTATTCGCGGAATGTCCCAAATTTAGACGAATTTGGTATGTTCGCGCGTTGAGGGTCGGTAGGCCAATTCACGGAATGTACGGTATGTTTGCGCGTTAAGGGTCAGCAGGCCTATTCGCAGATTGTATAGTGTATCTGCGCATTGAGTGTCGACATGCCTATTCGTGGGATATGCGGTAGAGAGGTGATTCTCCAGAGTTAGAGAGATACTTCCGGGATGCTTGAGTATTTACACTTGTACAGATTGGCGGGTTGCGTATCGGGGCTGGGGTCTATTTGCAGAGTGTCTAATCTTGTCTCTATCATTGGTGTAGTTTTTAAGGCAAGGGATTGAACCCTAAAAGGTAGTGAACGCTAAGGGCTTGCCCTCGGACCTATGTAGAATGTCATGCATAGAATTCAAACCAGTTTGCATTAGTATGCATCGTGTGCATTGTGTTTTCTTGAACACTGTTTTATGCATTTTTCCTTTGTTTCCCGACACACGCTTATTCATTTAGTGTATTTTCACTTGTTGATTTTATGACACTTTTATTGTTGTTTTATTTTATGTTTTGCGACAAGTTTGTGATTGTGAGACTTTGTAAGGTTACTATTATTATGATATTGCGTTAGTTGTATTCAACTGACGTGCCCACTTTCTGGTCAGTTTTGCAGGATTTCTGTGTAAGTGGCTTGAGCAAGGTTAAAGCTTAGACTTCGGGATGACTGAAGTTAAATATTGAGATGTGTTGTAATAAATATGTTTAATTTTTCGCTATGCACTGTAATAAAGAACTGTTTTAACGAAAAGTTGTAATTTTTCCTGTGTTTATATAGTGTTTGGATTACATTGAAGTAACGGTTTTGGAGTTGTGTCTCCTATTTCTATTATTGAAATTCGGAGCGCTAAAGAATTTGATATCAGAGCATGCTTCAATAAGTAACACTAAACATGGTATAGGGAAACCTAGGTGGACATTACAGTGTGTGTATCAATTTTAGAGTCATGAATGTGTAGTTGTTTGAACTTGTATTCATGATAGTCTTTTTGTATACATTGATGTGATATTTTATGCGAGCATGTTTTGCTTTTGTATCATGAGTCCTATGTTTGGTGTATTTGTGATATTTCCCTTTTCTCTTTTCATAGGATAGTGGATGTCCAAAATCATATGAAAGGCTTAGAGGAAGATGAACTTTTATGGATTTTGAGGAAGAATCTGAGGAAGATCTTGAGGAGGATCTTGAAGAGGTGAATCTGAAGGAAGTTTTTCAGATGATTCCATTGTTTTTCTCTAACCCAATGCAGAGATCGACACAAGATGGCAGCATCTCGATGTTAGCTAGTCAAGTACCAGTGGAGGATGAGCCAGCTTGAGGAACAAACATTGGAAGATCAGAGTGGTGCATCGGAAGCGTGGTGTGAAACCTAAGGTTTTTCCTAGCCTTGTTCTGTTGGTGGCAATACCGTCAGGAGAGGAGTTGTTTGCTGATCGATATTACGCATGGTGTGATATCGAGATAGGAGAAATAATTTTTGGGATTGACCTTATTGAGCTGGATGTCTTGGGTGTCGATGTGATTGTGGGCATCGACTAGATGGCAATATATGATGCCACTATAGAGTGCAAGCGTAAGGAGGTGGTGGTGAAAGCACTGAGAGGACCTGCGGTGACTTTTCAAGGGAAGAAGGAGATCACGAAGGTGGTTGCGACACCAGCAGAGAAGAGATTTTCGGAGTAAGTTGGGACGATTCCTGTAGTTCGGGATTTTCCAACAGTGTTCTTAGATGAGCTATTGGGGTTACCGCTGAGTGTGATGTTGAGTTTTGCATCAACGTTCAGCCGGATAATGTTCTGATATCTAAAGCTCCTTACAGGATGGTGCCTGTAGAACAAGACGAAGTGAAGAAGCAGATCGAGGAGATGTTGAGTAAGGGATTCAACAAGCCAAGTGCTTCTCCTTGGGTGCGCCGGTGCTGCTCGTGAAGAAGGATGGTTTAATGAGGATGTGCATTGACTATCGGGAACTGAATAAGGTGACGATTCAGAACAAGTATCTGATCCCGAGAATTGGTGATCTTTTCGAACGACTGTAGGGTGCAGCTGTGTTATCGAAGATTGATCTACGGTCTAGATACCATCAGGTTCGAGTTGATGAGGAAGATGTGCACAAGGCAGCTTTCAGGACGCGATATGGGCTTTATGAGTTTCTAGTGATGTCGTTTGGGGTGACGAATGATCCAGTGATATCCATGGATTTGATGAAAAGAGTTTTGTGTCCGTTCATCAACTCTTTCTTCGTGGCATTTATCAACGATATCCTGATGTACTCGAAGTCGGAAGAGGAACATGTTGAGAATTTGACGAAAGTTCTGAAAAAGTTGCAGGAGCAGCATCTGTATGTCAAGTTTTCGAAGTGTGAATTCTTGCATTCGGATGGAGTGGCAACTGATTCTCAGAAGATTGAGGCGGTGCAGAGTTGTCCTAGGCCGATGACTGTGAAGAAGGTACGGGGTTTCTTGGGGTTGACTGTATACTATCAGCATTTCATTCAAGGTTACACGCAGATAGTAGTTCCATTGATGGGATTGACAAAGAAGAATATGGAGTTCAAATGGATGGATAAGTGTGAAGTCAGTTTCCAAGAATTGAAGGAGAAGTTGATGACATCACCTATTCTTGTGTTTCCACTAGCAGGTGTGAATTATGATATCTACAGTGATGCATCTTTCAAAGGTTTGAGCTGTGTTCTGATGCAGGAAGTGAAGGTCATTGCATATGGGTCGAGGCAGTTACATCCTTATAAGAAAAACTATCCGAAGCATGACTTGGAGCTTGCAGCTATCATTTTTGCCTTGAAGCAGTGGTGGCACTATGTATTTGGTGAGAAGGTCAACATATGCACAGATCACAATATTTTAAAGTACATCTATCAGTAGAATGATCTGAATCTACGTTAGAGGCGATGGTTGGAAGTTTTGGACGACATTTGTCCTGAAATCATGTATCACCCAGGAAAAGCGAATGTGGTGGCCGATGCATCAGTCAGAAGGTTAGTCTGTCTCGTCTGATTACAATGCAGAAGGAGTTGGCTGAGGAGCTGGATCGCGTAGGTATCAAGGTGGTATTGCATGGCTTGGGGGCATTTTGGCACAATTGAGACTTCAGTCTACTTTGAGAGAGCAGATCATTGAGGGCCAGAAGTAAGATGATGAGATTTAGAAGATGTTAGAGCAGATTTCCGTCGGCAAATTGTCTGAGTTTCGTGTCCAAGATGAGGTGCTTTGGATGGGAGAGAGGTTATGTGTGACAGAAAGAGGGGATTTGAACGAAAGAATATTGAAGGAGGCACATACAACCTTATTATCCGTACATCCCGGAAGCACGAAGATGTACAAGGACATCAAGCAATGTTTTTTGTGGTTAGACATGAAGAGGGATGCTGCAGACTTTCTGGCAAGGTGCTTGACTTTTCAACAGATCAAGGTGGAGAATCAGAAGTCTGGAGGATTATTGCAGCCATTGCCCATTCCGGAGTGGAAGTGGGAGAATATCAGTATGGACTTTATGACTAGTTTACCGAGGAGTCCGAAGGGTAATGACTCGATCTAGGTCATTATGGACAGGTTGACCAAGTTGACACATTTCTCCTCGGTGAAGATCACATTGTCATTGGAGAAGTTAGCCGAGGTGTATATTGGAGAGGACGTGAGACTTCATGGAGTTCCTGTGACTATCATCTCCGACAGAGATGCAAGGTTCACATCAAGGTTTTGGAGGAGTTTGCAAACCACTTTGGGGACCAGGACTGACTTTAGTACAATGTTTCATCCAAAAACAGATGGACAAACTGAAAGGCTGAATCGAGTACTAGAGGATATGTTGAGGTCGTGTTTTATGGACTTCGGTGGTGGCTGGGAGAAGTATTTAGCACTGATGGAGTTTGCTTACAACAACAGCTATCATGCGAATCTTGGTATGGCACCGTACGATGATTTGTTTAGGATGAAGTGTTGACCACATTTTTGTTGGTTTGAAGTTGGCAAGCGGCAGATATTTGGTCCAGAGATTGTGTAGCAGACTTCGAAGAAGATCGAGCTGATTCGAAGAGGCTAGTCGAAGTGCAGAGAAGACAAAATAGTTATGCAGATGTTCAATGCCGAGACATGGAATTTGAGGTCGGAGATGCAGTTTGTCTGAAGGTATCACCTAAAAGAGTCATCGGATTTGGAATGAGTGGCAAGTTGGCACCAAGGTATATTGAACCCTACAAGATTCTGAAGCAGATTGGTAAGATAGCTTATAGATTGGATCTACCAGCAAAGTTGGCACAGGTACATAATGTATTCCATGTGTCTATGTTGAGTAATTACCTACCAGATCAAAATCATCAGCTATCTGAGATAACGAAAGGATTGCAGTTGAATTTGAGCTTCAAGGAGTAGCCTGTGGAGATTTTGGATCGCCAAGAGAAGGTTCTGCAGAATAAGGTCATACCGATAGTCAATGTGCTGTGGAGGAACCAGCTATTCTAGGAGGCCACATGGGAAGTTGAGGACCGGATGAAGACTGATTTTCCGGAATTTTTTGTGTAAATTTAGTGTTGTCTTCTTTTTCTTTTCCCCTGTTAGCGGTAGTTTTGAGGAAAAAACTCTTCAAGGAGGAAGTGATGTAACGCCCCATAATTTTAAATATAATATTTTGGATTAATAAATAAATTTTAAATGAATTTATTTAATTATTTTGAATTTATGTGAAATGGTCGTTTTGCACGTGCAAAACACATGCAAATAATTTTGAAATGCAAGTTTTAGAATTTTGAGTAGCTAAATAGATTCTATTATTTATAATTGGATATATTTGAAATTTTGGGATTTTTCTGAATAAGGGAAACTGCTTTAGTAAATAATTCAAAAGAAGGGGACTTTTTTGCAAAAAGTAGTTTGGAGGTAAAATTTGAATTCAAAATATGGTTGGAAGCATTTTGGGGGCCGATTTTGGCAGTGGAGAGATTTGGGGATGAAATTCTATCCATTTAAATTGATTTTGATTTGATTTGATTGAACAAATAATTAAATATGCAAACTGGGACTTCTAGGGGGTTTTATTTATAAAATTTCCTCAAAGAAACCCTAGAAAGGGATCCCGGCCTATTTAGAGAGTAGAATGTTTTGGCCTCTCTTTCTTTTTGGATTGGGTGATCTTTGGAGACATTGAAGAGTTGAACTATTGCTTGGATGAGAAGGCAACTCTTTTGTGTAACTTTCTTATTGAGGTGGGTAACACTCTAACTCTCTTGTTATGTATTATCTCGTAAATATTTAGTATCATGCTTAGGGGTGGGCTCAGTATGGTACCGGACTTTTTGACATTGTACCATTACCATACCAAACTAGTTCGGTTTGAAAATATGCAAACCGTTACCAACCAAAAAGTTCAGTATACCGAAACTTCGGTATACCGACTACTTCAGTTGGTACAGTTCGGTATTGGTGTTATACCAAATATGACCCAACAAATACCTTCAATGATAGATAGTGAAGGATGTGAGTCAATTAGCCGTCTCTTAGTCTTCTTCTGTGCATCCTCAAGCAACGACTCGAGGTGTCTTAATTTTATTACCAAACTGCTTATATTTTTTGTCAAGTTTCTTACATATAAAAGAACAGTATGGATTCCGAAGAAGCAGAGAAAGTAGGCCAACTGCTTAATAGCATATAAAGCAAGTAATCCAGTGAAAGTTTCATCCCGAAAATCCGAAGTTAACTGGCATTTATTTTTCTCAGTAATAAGCTCCAGCAGCTTTTCCTTTGGCAAACTTAGAAATTCAAGATCATATTCTTGTGTACAAGAAGCATGGCTTCTTAAATCCTTCCCATAATTTAAATTGGCTAAATAGCTTTTCTGTACATTATCCATAAGGCCTAAAATATGATCCGACAAAATAATATCATGAACCTTTATATCACAGTGCTTCAATTGTATTTTAGGACAAACTGGTGGATGGGATGGTTCATTCTGGGATTCAACAGCAGGTGTAACTGTACTACTACCTCCCTTCATAGTTTCACTGGTAGATATTTTTCCAGCAGTACCTTTCCGTACAACTAAGAAAAAGTTTAGATCATTAGACTGTGACATTGACTCAAATAAAGAAGAAGCCTTCTGTGAATTTATCTTTGGATTGTGCTTTTTCAGTCTGCACTGTGCCAACATCATTTTTACTGATCAGAGTAACAGCAGGTTTTGCAGATATAACTTTTGCATAGGGAAAATTTCGGTCGAGGTCATCGAGTACTTTGCATTCTGACATTTTTGACTTTTTGGGAGAATCATCTAGAAAATCTAAACTGATATGTATCATAACTTCATCACTGGATTGCATCGGAGAAGTTACCATGCAGGAGCTTACCTCCAGTAGCATGCACATTGAAGAGTCATCTTTGGAGACAATGAAGAGTTGAACTATTGCCTGGATGAGAAGGCTACTCTTTTGTGTAACTTTCTTATTGAGGTGGGTAACACTCCAACTCTCTTGTTATGTTTTTTCTCATAAATATTTAGTATCATGCTTAGGGGTGGGCTCAGTATGGTACCGGACTTTTTGACATTGTACCATTACCATACCAAACTAGTTCGGTTTGAAAATATGCAAACCGTTACCAACCAAAAAGTTCGATATACCGAAACTTCGGTATACCGACTACTTCAGTTGGTACAATTCAGTATTGATGTTATACCAAATATGACCCAACAAATACCTTCAATGATAGATAGTGAAGGATGTGAGTCAATTAGCCGTCTCTCAGTCTTCTTCTGTGCATCCTCAAGCAACGACTCGAGGGGTCTTAATTTTATTACCAAACTGCCTATATTTTTTGTCAAGTTTCTTACATATAAAAGAGCAGTATGGATTCCGAAGAAGCAGAGAAAGTAGGCCAACTGCTTAATAGCATATAAAGCAAGTAATCCAGTGAAAGTTTCATCCAGAAAATCCGAAGTTAACTGGCATTTATTTTTCTCAGTAATAAACTTCAGCAGCTTTTCCTTTGGCAAACTTAGAAATTCAAGATCATATTCTGGTGTACAAGAAGCATGGCTTCTTAAATCCGTCCCATAATTTAAAATGGCTAAATAGCTTTTCTGTACATTATCCATAAGGCCTAAAATATGATCCGACAAAATAATATCATGAACCTTTATATCACAGTGCTCCAATTGTATTTTAGGACAAACCGGTGGATGGGATGGTTCATTCTGGGATTCAACAGCAGGTGTAACTGTACTACTACCTCCCTTCATAGTTTCACTGGTAGATATTTTTCCAGCAGTACCTTTCCGTACATCTAAGAAAAAGTTTAGATCATTAGACCGTGACATTGACTCAAATAAAGAAGAAGCCTTCTGTGAATTTATCTTTGGATTGTGCTTTTTCAGTCTGCACTGTGCCAACATCATCTTTACTGATCAGAGTAACAGCAGGTTTTGCAGATATAACTTTTGCATAGAGAAAATTTCGGTCGAGGTCATCGAGTACTTTGCATTCTGACATTTTTGACTTTTTGGGAGAATCATCTAGAAAATCTAAACTGATATGTATCATAACTTCATCACTGGATTGCATCGGAGAAGTTACCATGCAGGAGCTTACCTCCAGTAGCATGCACATTGAAGAGTGATCTTTGGAGACATTGACGAGTTGAACTATTGCGTGGATGAGAAGGCTACTCTTTTGTGTAACTTTCTTATTGAGGTGGGTAACACTCCAACTCTCTTGTTATGTTTTTTCTCATAAATATTTAGTATCATGCTTAGGGGTGGGCTCAGTATGGTACCGGACTTTTTGACATTGTACCATTACCATACCAAACTAGTTCGGTTTGAAAATATGCAAACCGTTACCAACCAAAAAGTTCGGTATACCGAAACTTCGGTATACCGGCTACTTCAGTTGGTACAGTTCGGTATTGGTGTTATACCAAATATGACCCAACAAATACCTTCAATGATAGATAGTGAAGGATGTGAGTCAATTAGCCGTCTCTCAGTCTTCTTCTGTGCATCCTCAAGCAACGACTCGAGGGGTCTTAATTTTATTACCAAACTGCCTATATTTTTTGTCAAGTTTCTTACATATAAAAGAGCAGTATGGATTCCGAAGAAGCAGGGAAAGTAGGCCAACTGCTTAATAGCATATAAAGCAAGTAATCCAGTGAAAGTTTCATCCCGAAAATCTGAAGTTAACTGGCATTTACTTTTCTCAGTAATAAGCTCCAGCAGCTTTTCCTTTGGCAAACATAGAAATTCAAGATCATATTCTGGTGTACAAGAAGCATGGCTTCTTAAATCCGTCCCATAATTTAAAATGGCTAAATAGCTTTTCTGTACATTATCCATAAGGCCTAAAATATGATCCGACAAAATAATATCATGAACCATTATATCACAGTGCTTCAATTGTATTTTAGGACAAACTGGTGGATGGGATGGTTCATTCTGGGATTCAACAGTAGGTGTAACTGTACTAATACCTTCCTTCATAGTTTCACTGGTGGATATTTTTCCAGCAGTACCTTTCCGTACACCTAAGAAAAAGTTTAGATCAATAGACTGTGACATTGACTCAAATAAAGAAAAAGCCTTCTGTGAATTTATCTTTGGATTGTGCTTTTCAGTCTGCACTGTGCCAACATCATCTTTACTGATCAGAGTAACAGCAGGTTTTGCAGATATAACTTTTGCATAGGGAAAATTTCGGTCGAGGTCATCGAGTACTTTGCATTCTGACATTTTTGACTTTTTGGGAGAATCATCTAGAAAATCTAAACTGATATGTATCATAAATTCATCACTGGATTGCATCGGAGATGTTACCCCAGGAGCTTACCTCCAGTAGCATGCACATATAAGTAGAGCAAATTTCACGAGTGCATGTACCTTCTAGCAAAAGATGCCAGTCTAAGTATAATCCATTAGCTGCTGTGAATGCATGAAGTTTGAGAACATGTAGAGTGTCTTCAAAAATCATGCTCGGTAATTTCAAATGTTTATTATCAGAAAGAATAGGAATACGCAATGACTTGAATGTATCATCTACTAGTGTTAGCTCAGAATTGACGAATGATTTATACAAGCTCCCAACCGAGTTCATATTATCTTTGAACATCTGGTCAGAGAGATTATTATTCAGTACGGTACGGTACGGTAAAATACCGATTGAACCATATTCATACCGAAACCGAACCGGATTTTAGAACTCGGTACGGTTGTACCGTACCATATTTTTGGTAACCAAAATTTTCGGTACCAAATCGATTGGTTCGGTTGGAAAACCGGTCGGTTGGCTCATTTTGGTATGATCGGCCACCCCTAATCATGCTAGGGATGAACTCTTGTTAATCATGGATTGTAGGTAGCATGATTGTAGTACTTGTAAAGATGTATGTATGATATGAGATTGTTGATTGTGAAGAATAAAGATTGAATCTTGATTGTGTATGGATCAAAAGTTCTTGAATAATTGAGTTTTTATGCATGAAAGAACAACTTTTTTTATTTATAGAATGTGATTTAATGAACCCATAAATTGTTGTAGATGATCAGAACTTGTCATATGTTTTTAAAATTCATGTTGATCATTAAAGATTAGATTTTAAGGGTTTATTCATTGTTTTAATATTAAATAATTTTTATATGATGAATTTTTATTTTTTGAACATGATAAGATGAGTAGATTGAAAAAGAATCAAAGTAGAAACCCTAGGGTTAGGGTTAAGGTTGAACAGTGGGTTCGGGTTTGATTCAGTTCATCTTTATTCTTTGAATCAAGATGAAAGTTGGCGCGCCCTGTTAGCGTTGTGGCTGTACGGGTCACGGGTTCGAACTCCCGGCTAGAAATATCTATTCTTTTCTATATATCGGTATTTATTTGATTAACTTTCTATTCTTTTCCATATATGGTTATTTATTTTATTAAATATCTATTCTTTTCCATGTCTGGTTATGAATAATCCTTTCTAGTTTTATTCCAATAATTTTTATATATAGTTGGAATAATTGGGATTCTATTTTTGGGTCAAATAAATTTCAAAATTTGTAGAAATCTAAATTCAAATTTTATTGTATTCAAGTGATTATTTTGAGGTGCAAATATTTGTTTTGTAGATAAAATTCCAAGTATTGAGGCAATATATGTTTCAGCCTTGAAAGACGAAAACTTGAATTTAAATGGTTAATTTCAGTTTCTACATAGGTGATATTTCAGATGTTTAGAACAAGAGAACTTCAGATTTCAGAGATGAGATCTCAGACAATAAAGAGACTTGTTTCAGTTTAAGTTGATTGGATTAAAGACAAATATATTGAGTTTTATGTATGTATGGAAAGTGAGAATTAAAAGTGGAATTTAGAGGATTTTGTGGATTGGATTTTGTTTCCATATAAGAAAGAGTCTTTTATGGTAGTAACGGTTTATTAAAAGGAAATGTGAATAATGAAGAGATTTGTGGATGTACAAACGTTTATTTTTGGAATGAGATATTCCTATTTGAGATTTTGATTCACAGCCATGATGTTGTGGGAAAAGTATTGTTTTCAGAAAAGAGTATATAAAGAGTATTTTGAATGATTGAACCAAGTGGAGTTTTGATTGTGATTAGGGTTATTGTGAGAACCCTGGATGGACGGTTGAAGCGTTAAGTTGGGAGCACTAGATACTGAGTGAACCCAAGAATACCGGCAGTGGATATTTTGATTGTAGGAAATTAGCTTGAGTGGCTAGTGTTCCTGGTTTGACATGTGAAGTCCGGTAGGGTAGAGCTAGTTCTAGGTGGCTCAGGTTATTGTTATTACAAATCTAAAGACAGACACTAGATTGGGAGTTATGACGGAACTTGGGCAACATAAGTATAGGCTCTGTTTCCAGTCGGGCGGATGTATTCTGGGACTGTGTATTTATTGTGTCTTTCTCGTATGTTCTCGCATCGAGGGTCGGCAGGCCTATTCGTGGAATGTCTAGAAGTGAGACGAATTTGGTATGTTCGCGCGTTGAGGGTCGGCAGGCCTGTTCACGGAACGTACTGTTTGTTTGAGCATTGAAGGTTGATAGGCCTATTCGCGGAATGTACGGTGTATCTACGAGTTGAGGGTCGGTAGGCCTACTCGCGTGATATACGGCAGGGAGGTGATTGTCACACCCCGGATTGTATGATGCTTGTATATATGTATGCATATTGACTGTATGCAGGCACATGGTTGCAGCGTTTTGTTTGACTTTCGCTATCATGGTATGTGTTTAGGGTTACGGGACGGTTTATGGGTGGATTGCATTCTAAGAGATGCACGAGAACGAGAAGGACCGATACTAGTATAAACGCTAGTTTTCGGTATGACGCCTATGCAAATATAACACTGTATGATACTACAGTGGATATATATTGCGCGCGCATGATAAACCTCTCGTCTCACACTCATTGGAACCCATTTAAGACAAAAATGGGCAGCCAACACAAGTAACCACAAACCATTGGCTACAAGCCATGGTTTTGCCTAAAAACCACCATACGATCCTATGCTACCCCCCCCCCCCCCCAAATAGAATCCTACCCCTCCCTTCTCCTTCATTTTCCCACTTCATTATCTCTCTTTGCTCTGGAAATTTCAGAAAGAAACCTCCTCAAGAGAAATAGGAGAGAAGGAAGAAGAAATTGAAGAAGAAAGATCAAGAAGAGATTTTAAGGAAGGAAGCTTGAAGAAGATCATTCCTCTACTACAACCAATGGTGGAGAGTTTCTCTAAACCTGGTTTTCTTGTCTTTTAATTGATTTTGATTGCATGCATGTATGGTAGGATGCATAGGGTTGATCATCTAAAGGTTAAAAGTTGAAGTCAGAATTGAACTAGAAAAACTGATTCGGAGTACCATTTTGTAAATTTTTCCGAGAGAAAAATATGATGAATTAGACCATGAAATTTAAAAGATTTGTTTATATATGTGTTAGGATCGTTCATAATTTATTTCAGATTTTTCTATGGTCATTTGATATGCTAATAAAATCGTGAGATGGAGCTGTGTCGTAAGGCAGACTCAGAAAAAGATAAACAGGATGTCTGATATTGTAGAAATTTTCATGATTTATTGAAGCATTCTATTAATCTGAAATTTTTACCGAATGTTCCTGCATGCATTTTTATTATGTAAAAAAATCAAGAAATTATTTGGATGAGTTTATAGATATGAGAAAAATCGAGCTTTAATCAGTAGCTAATGTTGTACTGAAGAACATTGATGGTTTCTGTGCTAACTTGCAATAGATATTACTCACAGTATAATTGGAATTTTGACATGAGGTCTTTTTCATGATGTTGGGTATGATGTAGATCTAGTTTCACTAACATAAATTTTATGTCATTTGGACAAGTTTGTAATTTACTATGATTTTATGATTAAGCATTGTGCTGTTTTCAGCCAGTTTTGATACTCTGTAGAGATTGGGAATTTGAGACTTGTTGGAAGCACATTTTTAGGATCATGAATCATTAGAGAGTTGTAGTGGACACCTAGATCTTTCCAACAAAACCAATTTGAGGCAATTTCAGTAAACGGTTGAATTATTATGATTTTTGTAAGACTGGACAGAGAACTAGAGTAGAGCTGAGTGCTCTGAATTGGAGAGACCAATTGTGTGAATTGGTGTATCGATGATAGATGAGTGTGTTAGGGTGACTTAATAGTATAATTTGGACTCATGACGAACTAGAGAGTTGTTGAGGACACCCACACCCTTCTACGAAATTTGAGTTTGTGTCGTTCTGATGAACGAGTAGGATTTTGTGTTACTGGTAAGGTGCAGCCCGTGCACAGGAAGCAAGCAGCTGGAGCTTGAGAAGCCATTTCGAGGACTTAGATGTTTGAATTTAAACTCGTGATCAACTAGGAAGTTGTAGCATAGGATCTTACCTTTCCAGATTAGGCTCGTATACTCCAACCGGAGTTGTATCGAGAGAGTTATGACTATTTTGAGATTCGGGCAGAAACCCGTAGGTCGCTTAGT
Source organism: Hemerocallis citrina (assembly GCA_017893485.1). NCBI lineage: Eukaryota > Viridiplantae > Streptophyta > Magnoliopsida > Asparagales > Asphodelaceae > Hemerocallis > Hemerocallis citrina. The sequence goes on from CM030368.1 coordinate 38,934,459, forward strand.
CTTGGTTTGGACTGAGTGTGGGAAGACATTTTTCCTTGTGTGTTATCTGAGTCGATGACTCGTGTCTAGGAATGGTTGATCTCTGTATTGAGGTTGTTGACTCCCCGAGTGGGATGGGTGACTCGAGTTAGTCACTTGGGTAAAGGATACCCTGCACCTATCAAGCCTATATTATTAGACTTCTGTCGAGCGTAAGACGTCCGAGCATGCCAGTAAGTGGAGCTCACGGGGCAATTATATATTTACAGCTGGGGGAACGGCAGGCGTAGGCCATTATGCTGGAGAGTCCAAGCCGGGGAAGTGGCGAACCGGACCGGTAACGTCAGGGGCCAGAGGTTGATAGGCAAGTGTGGAAGCAGTTCATTCTTACCCGATAGAGTAAGGTAGAGGTTATAATGGTTATTAAGGGATTGGAAAATTGCATTAGTCCTAGTAAACCATAGTCGGTGTTGTATCTTCCAGTCGTAGGGATACGTTCTCGGCCGCTCATGGATTGTGACCCCGGCTCGTATCTCGATCTGTTGTTTCCCAAAGTTTTGCCGAAGTAAGGTGCGGGAGGCCCGGAGGTTTTGACCTCCTGTGGTGCTCACATCCCTAAAGCACGGGTTTTGTGTTTTGTGTTTTTTGGTACATATAAGTTCATTACCCGATGAGTGGTGAACACGCATGCGTCAGTCCCGGGGTGGACATGTGGAACCAAGGGTCGTAAGGACCAGGTTCAATGCGGTTTCTGAGGAGGTCCATGCGCGGGTACCCACTGGCGATAACCACTTGGGCACTGCAGGGCAGAACTAGACCGACCGCTGCAACCTCCTTGGGCGACGGACAATCTATTGGGAACTGGAGTGTGTACAAGAATAGGATGCATGGCGAGGGTTCGAATCTCTAAATTGTGGAGAAAGACGGCTTGATTTGGGTGCGTATGTAGTATGGGATGCATTCGTGCTCCAAAGTCTTGCTTGCATTAGAAGTTAGGCATGTGAGTTTACTGCATCTAGTCATAGGGTCATGTCATAACACTGCACTAGAACCCGAATCCACTAAACCCTTGTTTTGGCACAACACTTTTCCTTTTTGCATAAATTATTGGTTGTGATTGAATTTTAGAGGATCGCTGTTATCACCAGCTTTTTGTCAGTCAAAGTGCTGATGCTCCCCACCTTTTAGGTATTGGTTATACCTTCCGAACAGGTGCAGAGATATCAGAGTTGCGCAGCAGAAGCCTGAAGCTGAGGAGCAAGTCCCGGAGGAGCCAATGGGCCGCTCAGCGAAGTTTCGCAAGTAGTCAGTCGATTACTATTCCACGAGGCAACTGATAGCTTTACAAGTGGAGTCTGTAAATACTTGCAATAAGTTGTAATGAATTGATGTAATTTGTACTCCTTGTCCAAGAACAAGTTATCGGTTGTAATCAATGATGTAATTTGTACTCCTTGTTATTACTGTGTTGAGATGGATTTGAAGGTGAAGATTCTGGAAGGTGTCACGGATGTCCGGTAACGGGGATCCGGGGCGCTACAGTGATTCTCTATATTTAAAGCGATGCTTACGGGATGCTTGCGTGTTTCCCTTGTACAACTTGGCAGGTTGCGTACCGGAGCTGGGGTCTATTCACGGAGTGTCTAATCTTTTCTCTGTCACTAATGTAGTTTTCATGGCGAGAGATTGAACACTAAAAGGTGGTGAACGCTAAGGGCTTGCCCTCGCACCTATGTAGAATGAGATGCATAGAATCGAACAACTATGCATTAGTGTGCATCGTGTGCATTGTGTTTTCTTAAACATTGTTTTATGCATTTCCCTTTTGTTTTCCGACACACACTTATTCATTTAGTGTTATTTCACTTGTTGATTTTGTGAGTCTTTTATCGTTATTTTATTTTATATTGTGCGACAAGTTTGTGATTGTGAGACTTTGGAGGGTTACTATTATTATGGTATTGAAATTATGTGCCCACTTTTCTTGTCCGTTTGTAGGATTTCCGAGTAAGTGACTTGAGCAAGGTTAAAGCTTGGACTTAAAGATGTCTGGAGTTAAATGTTGAGATGTATTGTAATAAATATGTTTAATTTTCCGATGTATTGTAATAAAGAACTGTTGTAAAGAAAAGTTGTACCCTGTGTTTATACTGTGTTTTTATTACATTGAAGTAAAGATTCTTGAGTTGTATCTCTTATTTCTATTATTAAAATTCCGGGCACTACAGTTCATCCTGCTCCAATGTAGGAATGATAACTGGAGTCAAGCGGTTATGGTGGTCTATGGTCCTAACCAAACTTCCTCTAGAGCTGCTTTACGGGTTGAACTCCTTTCAATCCAAACGAGCTGCCACCGGGCGGGGGGGAGGGGGGGAGCTTCTAGATTTAGATGTGAACGCCAGGGAAGATGATTGAACAATACCGATAGGGAGGAGTTCAATCACGTTATCACTGGCTTGGATTAGGTAGATATCCCTATACCCGATAGAATTTTTACTTGGTCTAATATAGAGGTATCCCCTATCATGGCAAAGCTAGATAGAATCTTGGTCTCTATGGACTGAGAGACCAAAGTTATGCTGGTCAGTGCTAAACCCCTTCCAAGTCCAACATCCGATCATGTCCCTATTGTGCTATCCTCAGGAGAACACCACCCACGGAAAGTGCAAAATTTCAGATTTAGAAAGGCTTGGCTGGAAATCCAGGATTTTCACCACATGCTCATGGATATTTGGTCATTGCTGACTCGTGGGACAGCAGCTGTGGCAATTTGGTGTGAAAAGATACGCAGACTCAGACTTTTGCTTAGGAGGCATAACCGCTCTAGATTCTCTACAATCTGACGCGCCAAGGAAACCATTCTGGAGAGTATTGAGGTACTAGAAAGAATAGAGGAGACTAGAAATCTCACACAAGATGAGAGAAACCGACTTCTCAGTTTAAAGGAGGAAAATTCTCAACTCTATAAACCGGAGGAAATCGAGTGGCAGCAAAAATCGAGAATATTGTTACTCAAAGAGGGAGACACGAGTACGGTATTCTTCCACAGAGTTGTCAGTGATCGGCGGGGGTCTAACTTCATACTCTCAATACGGTCAGAGTCGAGGGTGGTACAAGAAGAGGACCAAATTATGAATGTTTTTCAATTACACTACAAAAACCTTATGGGAAACAAGTTTAAATATCAGACGGCTCTCAACGATGAATTTTGGCACCACATCCCACCGTACTTGGGGAAACCACTACAGGCCATAGAAGCGCCTTTCGCGGAGATGGAGGTGAAGGAGGTAGTCCTCCACCTGGGCAAGGAGAAAGCTCCAGGCCCAATTGGTTTTCCTATTATGTTTTACCAAGTATTCTGAGAGGAGATTAAAGATAACCTTATGGCATTCATGGCCGAGTTCTATGATCACAAACTGAAACTGGTAGACTAAATTTTGCAGAAGTATTTTTTATTGCAAAGAAGGAGGATTTGCCCCATGTGGGAGACTTTTAGCCTATGAGTCTCCTTAATTGCTCGGTCAGTATCTCACAAATATTCTCGCCAATAGGTTAGGGATGGTGACTAACTGTCTGATCAGTCGAGAACAAACTTTTTTTATTAAGGGATGCTGCATTTCGGAATGCGTAGCCACGGCTGAGGAAATAATACACTACTTCCATATATCGAATATCAGTAGCTACTTACTCAATCTGAATTTCAAAAAAGCGTATGATTTGGTCGAGTGGGACTGTCTCCTTGAAGCGCTTAGAGGCAAAGGCTTTGGAGTTAGACGGATCGGATAGATGAGCCATTACTTGACTACAAGTAGAACATATATCAATGTGATTGGTACGGTTGGATGCCCCTTCTCCTATAGAAAGGGTTTGAGACATGGGGACCCGCTCTCCCCTACTATTTACTGTAGTAGAAGACGTTCTCAAATCCATGATGGACAACTATACAAGTGCAGGTTGGATCACACCAGTGGTTAGAGGAAGAAATCGCTCTGGTTGTACGATTCTACAGTATGCCTATGACACCCTACTTTTTGAAAATGGGAACATGGGGGAAACAATCACATATAAGGGAGCCCTTTAATGTTTTAAGGCATTATTTGGGTTACGAGTAAATTTTCACAAAAGTGTCATCATCCCTATTGCGATGGAGGAAGAGGAGGGCAAGACGCATGCAGACATCTTAAACTGCAAATCTGAGTACTTCCCTATAAAATACCTAGGCTTACCTCTTAGGCCCAAAAGACTATTGAAGTATGATTGGCTGCCGATCATCGACATAGTGGAGGCTAGACTGGTAGGATGGAAAGGCAAGTCATTTTTCTTGGGAGGGAGAGTGACTTTGATTAACTCATTATTGTCCAACCTACCGACGTATTACATGTCTTTCTTTAAAATACCCAAGTGGGTGATCCAGATGATCGATCGAATCTGGAAAATATTCTTATGGAAGTGCTCCAAGATGAACAGGGGATACCTCCTCATCAGATCGGAGAAGACACGCATGAAGAAAATACATGAGGGCCTGGGTATTATTGTAGTACCCCGTATTTTTAAATACTATTTTTGAGATTAGAAAATGAATTAAAATGATTTTCAGGAGATTTAATAAATATTTTTCTAAAGATTTATCTTTTACACGTGCAAAATATGTGCAAATATTTTTGGTGTAAATATCCAATTTTATATTTTAATAAATTCTCCTACTTATAATAGAGTATATTCTAAATTTTGGGATTTTTCTGAATAAAGAAACTATTTTTATAAATACCTCGAAAGAGATGGGCTTTTATGTAAAACGCCGTTTGGATCTGAAATAAATAATAAAAATTCGTTTTTACTGATTTATGGGCTTTCCATGGTCATCATTGAAATTAAAATACATTAAACTTTATTTAGAGTTGATTTGGTAAAGATTTAAACAAATATGGTGTTTTTGCAAACATGAAATATATGTTAGATCTTGTGTAAATTTTTTCCTGAAAAGTAAAAGTCAGATATTTTTATTGGAAAATATAATATGTATTATTAGATATTATTTCTGAATTTTCTGAATTTTTACGAATATTTTATGATGTACTTGCAAATATTACAAAAAGAAGGGCTTTTGTGCAAAATTGCCACCCTGAGTACAAATCCGAATTTTCTTTATTTCTGGGCTGTACTAGATTGCTGGACAACTCAGTAGTAAAAGGATTTGATTTGTTTTTAAATTATTTAACTTATTTTAACTACTTTATAAAGAAATGTTTATATATGTAAAGTAATAATTTATTAAAGGATTATCTTGCAAATGTGTTTCAAAACCCTAATCCTTCAATTCCAGCCTATATAAGAGGTGGAGTGCAGCCGTCATTCCCTCCACAACACAAGGTTTATTTTTTTTTTATTTTTCTTGGAGATTGAAAGAGAATATCTTGGATTTCGCAAAGAAGGGTTTTGCTTATTCGATTGGATTTCTTCATTTGAGGTGAGTGATATAATTGTTTTGTTGTTTTATTTTATGTATGTGAGTGACTTGTTTTGTTTGCTTTGTGTATGTGGCATGTGAGTGATATAAATTGTTTTGTTATTTTATTTTATGTATGATATATGTGGTGTTTCATCTATTAGAAAGCATGCTAGGGTTTGGTATGAATATGTATGTTGGATGGATGATAAAAGTGGATCTTTGAGAAGAACCCTAGTTATTGTGAGTAGAATTTCATGTGGATGATTTTGGATTGTATGAAAACCTAATATAAATTGTGAGTATGCTATTTCTTTTGGATTATTGCGGATTTGATTGAGTATGATGAATATTATGCATTAATTAATTAAAGAAGAGATTTTTGGGACTATTGGTGAGTTGGATGAAAACAACTTGGCCATGTTGATGACAAATTGGTTTTGTTTATGAATCAACTATTGAGAGTAGTTGAGATTGAGTTTGAGAAATTTTGAGAATGAATAATGGTTTAGAGGACCATGTTTTGAGGATTTGAGTTATGATGACTAAAATTTGAGATTTAGTTAAATTTGAGGAAATATATCCAAATTGGGATTTTCTTTTGAGATTTGGTTTTGATGTGGTTTGGATCTGAATACGAAGCAATTTCAACGAACAATTAATTTTAGAAACTCTATTTTGATTATATGCACAATTTATGTTTTATTGGAAAGAGATTTACAAATACTACTTTTATAAATTCAAGTAGTTTAATTTAGTTTTATGGACTATTACGTATCCTACAAGTTGTATTTGATCATATACGAAATATGCTTTTTGTATAAATCGTTTTCATAAAGTAAATCTTCGTGACGGTTGAAATTTGCACAACCAAAGTAGGCAGTCTGTAGGTCGACAGTCGACTGGTACGATTTCTCAGTCGACCGATACGACCCGGCTGCTATGTTCTCTAGTTTTTCTTGAAATTTCGTCTGGACAGTCGACTGAGGACCTTAACAGTCGACTGGTGCCACTTAGAATTATTTTCTCGAAGTTATTGTATTTTCACTCTGTACAGTTGGCCTATACCTTTACAGTCGACAGCTATACTTAGACTTATTTTTCCTAAAATTACTGGATTTCTCTCTGGACAGTCGACTAGTGAGTTTTACAGTCGACTGTAAATACTTAGAATTTATTTTCTTAAAGATGTTGGTGTTTCGCTCTGGACAGTCGACTGATGACCTTTTGTAGTCGACTGATTCTGATGCTTTCTTGAGTTTTTCAGGTGTTCTTTAAATGGTTGATTCTTTAAATATTTTTGGATGTATAACTTACTATTCTAAATATTATTGTTTCTACAGAACATATGTTTTCAAGATATTTTATTATTGGATTTGGATTCTGGAATTTTATAAAAACTTGGATTTTGTTGATTGGAGAGGTTTCTCCCTTTGATCGTTTTGACGATGGATTAGTGAGTTTTGGTCTTGTTGAGATCTCTAGGAGTTGAGTGGGAGTCCTGTGAACCGGCATTTGAGATTTGTTGAGTTAGACCTGGAGGGTCTTGGTTTAGTTGTTGTTGAGTATTTAAGTCCGGCAGGATACACTAACTCTAGAGATGAGGATTTTTGGTGGTTTAATAATAATCAACTTAAGGACAGGCACTAGTGGGGATGTGATGGAACTTGGGAAACGTAAGTATAGGCTCATGGTTTTGTTAGTCCAATGGATGCGTTCCAGGACTGTTTGTTGTTATGTCCCGAGAGGACATTTGTGTGTTCGCGTGTCGAGGGTCTGCAGGCCTATTCACGGAGCATGCAAGGTGCATTCGCGTGTCGAGGGTCGACAGGCCTATTCACGGAATGTACTTGGTGTATCTGCACGTCGAGGACCTTGCAAGCCTATTCGTGGGTTACACAGGTTTGGAAGATGATTCTCCGGTTGTTTTGAGCTATCTTACATGATGCTTGCGCACCGAGGGCTGTGGTGCCTATTCGCGGAGTATTCTGGATCTTGTTTTTCCATCACCGTAGTAGGATTAGTTGCATAATGAGGGGTTATCCCTATAAAGTAGAGATCGTTAAGGACTTGCACCGGACCTATGTACTATGGAATGCATAGAATCCGACAAGTATGCATTAGAGGGTCAGCATATAGAGCTTGTGTTTCTTGACTTGGTTTTATGCTTGTGTTTTTCTGTTTTTCCTACACTTGACACTTAGTCTAGCTTCACTTGTTGTATTCATTCCATGATGTTTTTATGCTTTACTTACTTGTTATTTCTCATTCATTTATTATTGTTGTTAATGCATGTTGTTGATGACTCAGTATTTTATGATTTAATTATGTTGTTTGTTTTTATGTCACTCACACCTTTATGGTTGACCCCTTTAGTTTTGGGGGTTAGGGATCATCTTTAGCCTCATGTGTTACCGGTTGTTGCTTAGAGCTTAGAGGTTTGGATGGTTGAGATAGTTTTGAGATAAATTGATATAATAGAGCTTTTGTGTAAAATTTGTAAAGGAAGTGTTGTAAAAAAGAAAGTTTGTAATTCAAGGTGTTTTGTATTCCGCTGTGTTTGTAAATGATTGTTGTAATAAAAGTTTGAAATAAAAATTATCTGTGTTCTTGGCTATGTGTACTATTACATTGAAGTTGATGTTGGGAATTGTGCCATGTATTTTCTAAGATATCATATTAGAAATTCAGAGCGCTACAATTATAGACTTGAGAGACATGAATCTCGCTCTCCTCGGTAGGTGGTGGTGGAAAGTGTTTCACCCAGATGGGGAAAGCTGGTAGGATTTGGTTCAGTCCTACTTTCACGAGAGATGGACATGTAATCTGGGTTTCTGGGTAGGGCCGAAAGTACTGTGGTTTTGGAAGGGAGTGTCCAAAGCTCATGATACCTTCGATGGTTGTGTTACGTCCTTCATAGGAAATGGATTTACGACTAAGTTTTGGTGGGGCAAGTGGTGTAGTGCACACCTCTCAAAGATCTATTTCCAGACCTCTACGAGTAGACATCTCACCTGCATGTCGCAGTAGCCCAATGCTGGAAAATACAATATTGGAGACCTCCCTTTAAATTGCTACTCTCATTAGACTCACAGGAGAAACTTGTTGTAACACCCCTGCCCCGAGCCCGGACAATTTATACAATTTATAAGACAAATTAGATACTATGTAGTACAACTGCCCACCACAGGCTGCCTCTCAAAAGGTGGTTAACCGAATTGGTGACTCTTGATCCTTGGCATTTATTATTTATACTATATTATTTTTATACTCAAATTCGATATGGGATTAAATCCTTTCTCATTTCCTCAAAGGCAATCCGAAATACACTTAAACATGGCGGGCCCCACCTACACTCTCCCCACGTCACACATGGGAGAACACAGCACTATGCTGTTTCCTCATCAAATCCGGTGGGCCCCCATAGTCACAAACCGGATTCCAAAGAATCCCTTATATTTCAAATCCAAATATTTTTTATAAATCCCTCCTATAGAGCAATTCTATAGGACCAAGTCTCAAATCCTTTTTAATTATATATTTCAAACCATATATATATATATTTCAGAAATACGGGGTATTACATACACCCCCCTTCAGAAATCAGCGTCCTCGCTGATGAGCACGGGGCATGCACAATCTAGTGCAGGATCTACTTTCTAGCTGATGTAGAGCATTTCTGTGAGCGTCACTCTCGTCTTTGGAATTTTGGAGACCAATCCCACTCTGCGGATCATTCTGTGGATCTCTGTCCATCGTCCCAGACTTCTGGGGATTGTCTGTCTCACTCTGCCGATCATCCTGGATTCCATAACTCACTGCTCTCACACACTCGGTGTCGAAAGTCGGCTCTGATACCATTTGTAACACCCCTGCCCCGAGCCCGGACAATTTATACAATTTATAAGACAAATTAGATACTATGTAGTACAACTGCCCACCACAGGCTGCCTCTCAAAAGGTGGTTAACCGAATTGGTGACTCTTGATCCTTGGCATTTATTATTTATACTATATTATTTTTATACTCAAATTCGATATGGGATTAAATCCCTTCTCATTTCCTCAAGGGCAATCCGAAATACACTTAAACATGGCGGGCCCCACCTACACTCTCCCCACGTCAGACATGGGAGAACACAGCACTATGCTGTTTCCTCATCAAATCCGGTGGGCCCTCATAGTCACAAACCGGATTCCAAAGAATCCCTTATATTTCAAATCCAAATATTTTTTATAAATCCCTCCTATAGAGCAATTCTATAGGACCAAGTCTCAAATCCTTTTTAATTATATATTTCAAACCATATATATATATATATTTCAGAAATACGGGGTATTACACTTGTGGAGATACATACTTACATTACACAGTCTGGGGTTAGATGCTCTCAAGGCCCCTACCGTAAAGCTTGAGAATTGGAAAACAATGGCTCTTTCTCGGTGCGGTCACTCTATGACCGTATATACTTCAGAGGGTGTACTATGAACTGGTCATCTGTCCCCTAGAAGGCAAAGGCTCCACTTAAGGTTAGAGTCTTTCTCTGGTTGGTCCTAAATGATGCTATCCTTATATGAGAAAATCTCATTGACAGTCGAACATCGCTACCGAATGCGGTTTTTGCTCTTTATACCTAAAGACAAGAAACCGCCTATTTGTGGCTTGCCTTAGGTGCAAAGTGGTATTAGAGGAGGTTCTGAGAGCCCTAGGTACGACCACCTATCCCGCAGTTGTATGAGGACTTTTGGATTGGCCCCCGATTCGCTAACATGAGGTACAATATGAATGAGGCATGATACATTGCCATCGTCGCTACTACCTGGGTTTTATGGCTAGATAAAAACAATTTTACTTTCGTAGGACTCGTAATAGTATTTCTGATAATTTAACTCTTATAATACATCTGATTTCTCTTTGGGTTACTACAACGGCACCGGGTCGTATGGGTAGGATTGCCAGAAACTTTCAGGTGAACGAGTACGATGACGAGGAGATTTTGATCGGTCCTATGCTGGATTGAGGAGCACTCTTTTTTCCCACCCTCCAAGGACATGTTGAAGCGAGCCTCTTATTATATATTTCCTCTGCATATAGTTGTACTCGTTATGTAGTTCACTTTTACTATTTTCACCACTGGTCCCACCCTCCAATGTAGTTGGAGATTTTATGTTTTATTTTATGTTTGTCTTTTGTGTTTGAGTACATTCTTTCGATTATGCTGGACTGTTTTGATAACGTCTTATTAATGAAATATGATGGTTAGACTCCAATTTTTTAATTTAAAAATAGCACATCATTTGCACATACTATTATCTCCAAATGCACACATCTCAGTAAAGGAAAGACAATTTCACGAGGGAATTTTTATCCTAAGTTCTCTTTTTCAACCAGTGTTTTTAATAGAAGGATTTCCAAAAATACTTCAAAGAATTGATTAAATGAAACATTTAAGGAAACATTTGGTCAAAGAGAGGGTCTACATGAATTTTCTAATATTACGCAGAATGGTTGTATATCTTCTTCGGAAAATTGCTTCATTGTTTAACGGTGGACCCGTTAAAAGTGGATGATCAAACGGAATGGCGGAAAATTGCTTCATTTAAATCCTTGCACATTATAAGACTTGTAAAAGTCCAAGACTAGTTTGTTTGAAATTTTTTATTTTTTTTTTGGTTTTTTTTAGTTTGTTTTTTTTTTTAAATTGAAAAAGGCGTGTGGGGGTGATCCCACTCCTTTCCCCTTTTTTTTTCAAAAAATTCCAATTTTGACGACAATGAGGTGGCAAAGCTCCCTCCTTCTTGTGGTGACCGGACTCTTCTTATGGTCACCGGCAACTACTGGTTTATCGGCAACGTTGACGGTTGAAAAAAGCATATCTTTTCACGGGTTTGATATAGGCGAGCTCAAAGTACGTGACTTTGAACGTGCTGCAACCCACAATCGCCAGTTGCTTGTCCTTGGCATCATCGATTTCACTGTGGGCAACTCCCAACCTATTGGGTGAGCTTACTCTTTTAGAAAAGTTTGGAGCTTTGGTGTTTGTGAGTAATAAAGTTGGGTTCTTTCATTTGTTTGCGGGTAAAGATTGGATTATCATTTGAATTATTAGTTTTGTTGGGGGTTTTGAGGATATACACATATATCTCTAATATTACAATAGGAGAAGGCCTTAGTGTTATTTGTAAATATTTTGTCAATCTACCAACCAGTGCAATAATAACTATTATAAAGGAGATTCAAAGTTCAAATTCAGACTATGTCGAAATTTTTATTTTAAAAAACTATATTTATTAAGACGTGCATCGTACGTATAAATTACTAGTATCTATATAATAAAATATAAAGAAAACTATCAACTGGCTCTCCTTTAATTTTCCAAAATCAAAGGTCCAGATCTAACCTCACAAAACACATTTTTCTCCCAAAACTCAAATTCAAATCCCCTCCCAAAACAACTCTTTTATTTATTTAATTATTTCTCTCTCTCTCTCTCTCTCTCTCTCTCTCTCTCTCTCTCTCTCTCTCTCTCTCTCTCTATATATATATATATATATATATATATATATATATATACACACACACACACACACACATTTATGGAAACATGGACATATATATATATATATATATATATATATATATATATATATATATATATATATATATATATACTTATGGAAACATGGACTTTTATTTACAACTAATTATTGTCATATTATTCAAACTTGAGGTACATAATTGTTGATTTACTGTTTACAAGGCTTTTCATATACAGTATCGTTCTGAAGACGTGCCCACGGGTAAATCTAGTATATGTTTTTTTTTAGGGAAAAGGTGGAGTATGGCCACCATGTTTTATTAATAAGAAATTAATGATACAAACCCAGAGTACTGGGCCAGAATACAACCTACAGACTGGAAATAAAACATACATGAAGCAACATGACTCGTACAAACAACAAATCCCTCCAACAACCCTGGAGGGCGGGCTGACAAACAAGCTCGGTCCAGCAGAATAGTATGTACGTCAGTTTGGCTTTATACACTGCCTCCACGGCACATGCACACCCACCTGAAACTAGTCTGACATGATTTTCACACCCGCCGATCCCAGCCTACAAACGCGCCAACAGCTTCCACAACCGCTATCAAAGAGATAGCCGTGAAGAGGATACCTTCACATCTCTCACGATTGTGCTATCTCAGGCAATTTCTCACCAAACAGCTATCTCGTTCACCCCACCAAAGACCACGTTCTAGGAGAGAGCCGTGGAAAGGATACCTTCACCTCTCTCACGCTCTTGCTCTCTCAGGCGATTTCTCACTACAGACTCAACTCGACTCTTACTCCCAACTAGAAAAGAGGCGACACTGTTACGAGACAGTGACCTAAGCTAGATGAAGCTCAATAGACTGCATCGGTTGCATCGTTGGACACCCAAACAGGTGTGCACACATCATGGGGGGACCCCATCTTTGGGCACAAACCCCACAATCGTGCAATACATCGTGCTACACGGTCTCCACCTCCCACAGCAAACAACTATCGGCCTGGCCCCACGGGCCCCATACCAAACCACCGTCCTCACACTCTTGAACCCCAGATCCATGGCGTTCGGGACAACAGATACGGGAGGATGCTCTGGCGCGACATAGTCGCTCCGCGACAGTTGAGACAAACACCTCGAAAGTAGAGACAAGTGAGCGCGCACCACGAAGGGACCCCATCTTCGGGCCTAAGCTCCACAATCTCGCAAAACAACATAATTCGCTCATAGAGAAGCACACCCGGCTTCTTCACACGCACTACCAACCCTCGCAAAAACCAAATCACAGCCGCATTGCCGTGATTAGCCCCGAGAGTGTGGACATGGTGGCAAGTGCAAAGAACATCCGGGCAAACATCTAGCAAAGCCAACCCTGCTCCATCCTAACCCAAATCCTAACACCATTCAACTCACCCCCAAACCCCAACAACTCCATTCTTTTGACACAAACACATAAAACCCAACACCAGTTTCACTCTCAATCCCAAACAGAAGATCAAGCAGAAATGGAGCAGCTATTGAGAGCTCTTCGCTCTCGTTAGCATCGGCACGTTAGCAGGACCCGGAGTTCGCAGCACCAGAGAAACTGCGGAAGGGGAGAGGGACTGGTGTCGAAACGGCTCTATGGTCTGAAGTGAAGGGCATCTGGCGTGAACGGCAAAAGGATCGGCGAGAGGGTCAGGCGAGGAGGAGTTCGGCGAACGGCGAACAGGGAGATGGTCTGGTATCGATTGGTGGAAGAGAAGGTAGGTGGGTGAAGGGCGTCACGGTCTAGCGTCAGACGGCGAATGGGGAAGGGGCGGCAAGATCCCGGCCGCCACCCCCTCCAATCTTTCTCTAGATCTAGGGTTTTTGTTTTTTGATTTCTTTTTTGGGAGCTTCTCTTTCTAGAAAATCTAGATAGACAAACTCATGTTATGGACATTAAGCTCCAAATCTAGTATATATTGAAATGTAGTAAGTAGTAATATGTATATTATGTTTCCTAATCTATAGAATACAGATTTGCCAAATCTCTCATCCCTCAATCTTCTCTCAATCTCCTTTCTTCTCTTCCAAGATTGTAATCCTTATATATAGATGTATACTGTAAAGAATAAAGAACAAGAAGAATAAAAAAGGATTTTTTTCCCAAATATGTTTTCAAAATTGTATCAGAGCCTAACCAAATCTAGGCTAGTTGAAGAAGAAGAATAGAAGGAGGTCATCGGATCAAACACCTCCATCCCAATCCGATCCCGACCATACCCCGATCCCGACCGAACCCCAAAACCCCGACCTCCTCCTTTCTCCTCGACATTTTCTCTCTCCCCGACCAGACCCACCCCGACCTCCACCTCCAACGTCCACCCCGATCAGCTAACCCATTTCTCTGATCATCTTCTCCGTCCCCCTTTCCATCGACAACACCCCTGTCGATGCTGGCGACCCTCTCCATGTCGCCAGCTCATCCCCCCGACCCCTTCTCCTCTGATCGACAGTCAGCCAGAACCTGACCCCGAGCTCTACTTCCTTCCTATTTCGATCGCCGCCCTTGCATCGGCAGTGCCGCCGTCCCGTTCGTCAACCCCTCCATTGACGCCACTGCAACGCCGACCTCCAGCTCTGACCTTGCCCCTTGCTGTCGTGGCTGAGCTTTGCCACTGTGGTGGCTGTCTCTTTTACTGTTTCTGCTGTCTCTCTTGTGTGTTTGGGTGTGTTGTATTTATTTATCATCATCAATATGAACGCAATAAGTTAACTCCTCGAGCTGTCCGCTGTGTGTTCGTGGGATATGCATAATATAAGAAAGGATACCGGTGCTATCACCCACTAACTCAAAGGATGTTTGTGACTATGGATGTTGTGTTCAATGAAGATGAGATGTATTTTTCCTCTACGACTGAACTTCAGAGGGAGTACCGAAGTGAAGTTCATACTCTTGGGTATGATGAAGGGGTTAGTGAAGTTCAAACTCTTGGGTATGAAGAAGGGGTTAGTAAAGTTCAGACTCTTCGGTATGACGAAGGGGTTAGTGAAGTTTAGACTCTTGGGTATGAAGAAGTAATTACCAATCAGAACAAACAACTGGATACAAATAATGGCGAACACTTGAATGAAGACCTAGCAAGGGGGAAGACCCTCATGAAGAAGTGTAACCAAGGAAAGAAGCCCCTGTTGAAGAAGACCCTCTTGAAGAATTGCAATCAGTACCAAATCTCAGTGATAGTGAACTGTCAGAACCCCAAAACCAATCGTCATCATTGTTCGAAGCTCCTAGAAGAGAACTCCCGCACCGTACTAATAAAGGTATTCCAAAACCCACTTATGAACCTGATCCCACTAATAACGTCAAATATCCCATGAGTAATTATGTATCCACTCACCGCTTGCCGAAATTAAATAAGTCATTTGTAAATCAATTATCTACTGTATTTATTCCTTACTAATCTAAGGTGGAAAGCAGCTATGGATGAGGAGATGAAGTTCTTGAAAAAGAATGAGACTTGGGAGATAGTCGAGCTGCCAGCAGGAAAGAAGCCAGTAGGATGCAAATAGATTTATACGGTAAAGTATAAGTCTGATGGTTCAATAGAGTGATACAAAGCAAGGCTGGTTGCCAAAGGATACACTCAAACGTATGAAATTGATTATGAAGATACATTCGCACCTGTGGCTGTTCGAGTCCTACTGTCACTTGCTGCAAATCTTGACTAACTGTTGGAGCAATTTGATGTAAAGAATGCATTTTTGCGTGGGGAATTGACAGAGAAGGTTTATATGGATCTCCCACCTGGGTCGAACAGACCAGTCCAACACAGTAATAAAGTGTGTCGATTGAGGAAGGCACTATATGGTCTCAAACAGTCGCCAAGAGCTTGGTTTGGGAGGTTTACAAAATCAATGAGGACATTCGGATATTGTCAGAGTAATTCAGATTATACCTTATTCCTGAAACAGAAAGAAGGTAAGATTACATCTCTCATTATAGATGTGGATGATATGATAGTAACTGGGAATGATCCTGAGAAGAGAATGACATTGAAGAGATACTTGTCATAAGAGTTAGAAATGAAGGATCTTGGCCCTTTAAGATATTTTCTTGGTATTGAAGTTTCTCGCTCGAGAAATGGTATATTTCTGTCTCAAAGAAGGTATGCTCTCAATTTATTGAAGAAAACTAGAATGTCTGCTTGTCAGCCGATTAGTACACCATTAGAAGAAGGACTGAAACTTTGCAACGAACCTGCCTTGTGATAAGGAAAGATATCAGAGATTGGTTGGACGACTGATGTATCTTGCGCATACACGGCCAGATTTATCATATGCTTTAAGTGTGGTAAGTCAGTTTATGCATGCACCTCAGGAACATCACATGGATATAGTGAAGAGAATTCTAAGATATATTAAGTCTGCTACAGATAAAGGGATCCTATTTGCGAAACATGGTCACTTGAAGGTTGAGACATATACTGATGCTAATTAGGCAGGATCTATAATTGATAGGCATTCTACTTCAGGATACTTCACCTTTGTTGGAGAAAATATAGTTACATGGAGAAGCAAGAAGCAGAATGTTGTTGCACGCTCTAGTGCAGAGGCTGAGTATTGCGGAGTAGCTCTATGTATAACGAAAGCTTTATGGCTGAAACTCTTATTGCAGGACATAGGCTGTGGTCCGAATGAACCTAGGAAGGTGTATTAGGATAGTCAAGCAGTATGTGATATTGCCGCCAATCCAGTTCAACATGATAGGACGAAACATGTAGAGGTGGATAGATTCTTCATAAAGGAGAAGTTGGATGAGAAAGTTATTGAGATATCTAAAGTGAAGTCAGAAGATCAACTCATAGATATCCTAACCAAGGCAGTTTTGAGTCAGCTCTTCTTAAAATTTGTTGACAAGTTGGGCATGTTCATATCTATGCACCAACTTGAGAGGGGGAGTGTTAAAATGTAGTAAGTAGTAATATGTATATTTTGTTTCCTAATCTACAGGAAACAGATTCCCCAAATCTTTCATCCCTCAATTTCGTAACCCCTGTTTTTCATTTTGTGTATTTTTGAGTGTATTTTTTTGTTTTGGTGTATTTTTCTCTCTTGTATTTTTTCTAAACCATATATTGGAGTTGATTTCAAAATATATTCTTTTTGTTTCATTTTGAGCTCCTTATGTTGACGGATCATCACTTTTGTTTCGTTTTTCATTATTTTGATCTTTCCCTCATTTTTGGTCTTGTTACCTTTATTTTTATTTTTCTTGGTGTTTTGGTTGTCTTTTTCCCACTCCTATTATTTTGATCCCAAATAAGATTTTCATAGCCAAAGAAATTCCCAATCCTATTTGCATTCCTATTTTTATTTGACCCAAAACCCAAAATTCATTTGTAAACCTACTACTACTCCTAATGCCCATTAACCCATTAACCCACATCCTAACCCTATATATACACACTCCTCTCCACAAACCCTAAACCTTAAACCCCTATCTCTCTTTCTCCCTCTCCTTGTTCCGGGTGCACACCTCAGGCCGACCCCACCTCCACTCCGGCATCCCCCATCTCGAGCCTCACCTCAGGCCGACCCCACCTCCACTCCGGCATCACCCCATCCCAGCCATCCTACAACCCAACCCCCTTCTCCATCGCCTTGCCGGCATCTCCTTGCACCACGTACTCACCACCACAACATCCCCTTGCACCATAAGCCCCTAGTTCTCTCTTCGTGGTGTTCTCAAGTGGCCGCTAGCCACTTTGATCATCTTTCGCTTTGAGGAGTTTCGTTGTATGGAGATTCTTGCTTGTGTTGCTTGGAGTCGTAGATTAGCGAATTTTCGTTCGTGGGTTTTTCTTCTAGTCTTGGTTGCATCGTTCTTCATCCCCAAAATTAAGGCAAGTAACATGTACTCCAATTCATTTGTTTGATACAAGTCAAAAAGTTCACCTATAGTGTAGTTGGGTCTAGAGACGACTCTTGTTTGTGATTTCTTTGATGAATTTTGTCTCTATTGTGAAAATTTGACCATAGATGACTCACGACACAATATGGACATGAATTAACTTAGGATTTACCCGTTCTTGAATTTAGATCGTGTATGTGAGACTTTGGTGTGATTTCGTATTTTGGTTGAGACCCATGTGAAATTCTTAGCGTGGAAAAGTTAGATACCCTAACTCATGATGTTTAGACCCTTGGTAGACTCTATTTCATGTTTGGATGTGTTGGGATCAACTTTCTTGAATCTATGTTGATTTTGTTTTTAGGGAAAAATCTGTATTTCGTCGCTGTTCTGTGTTGGCTGCTGTTTTCGACTGTGTTACAGTCAGTATCTTGATTTCGGTATAAAACATGAGTTTTAGATAATTTCTTCTATTTTCAAACCCTCCTGACCTTGATTGATTTTGATTTTGTATGACTGAGTTATGACTGTTTTAGTACAGAGGTGTCGATCTTTTCCAGATTCTGTTTTTCGGTAATTTTGATGACAAATTATTTTAAAGAACTGTGCTACATATATTATTTTGATCCAAAAATTTGGTCAGTGTTTCTTTATCTAGTTCGGGTTTACCCTGGATTTTGGTAAATTTTATTGATAAGTTTTAGGTGATGTTTCATGCTCGTTTATACAATCTATACTTGCTGTATTTTGCTCGCTGTTCTGTAAAGAACCTTATTTTCACTATGATTCCTTTTACTATATGAAAAATGTCTGTGAAATGTGAAAGTTGGTATATTTTATCTATTTTCATATTCCTTTGGCGAAATTGGATTTCGTTTTACTAGTTGCGAGATATCATAGTTTTCGTATAGTAGTGTTGGGAATTCCAGATTTGCCAAACTATGTTTTCTTGATGCTTTCGTATTTTTGATGACTGATCTATTTTTACTGGAAAATTCTCAAACTTTATATTTTGATACTGGACATATAGAGGAATACCCCATATGTTTGGTGGATGTATTTAATGTGTATTCGTGCTGTTTTTCTGTTCTTGAATTCGTTTTCATGATTTCTGGCTGAACCTATTTTCTGTATTCAACCCAGTTTTGAGTTATGATTTTGTGAATTAGTATGTGACTTATTTATATTCGCTGGATTCATGTGGGAGTCTATTTTCTAGATCCTTTGACGGATCCAGATTTGGTAGTTTGTAATACTGGGAATCACTGTTTTAGTACAGTATGGTCTTGCTGTCCTGAACTTGAGATTTGTTTATTTTAGTTCTTTCATGAGACATCTTGCACACGTACATGTTTACCTTGCATCTTGAACTTTTTACATGATCATGCCATGTTATTCTTGATATGTTTTGCACATCTACATGCTTGTTTGACATTAATAATAAAATTAACCAAGCCGGGGTTAAGGAAAAAATCTTGTAGTGGATAGTGCAGAAAAATGTACTCGGAAGAACCTAATGGTTATTGAAGCATGTTTACATGTGGATCTTGACATGTACACACATGACACTGAAACTTGTTTGGGTTTTGGAGCTTGTTTACATGATACTTGGAGCTTGTCCCTAAGTACACTGCCCTGTATGGTCCCCTACAAAATCGAAAGTGAAACTTTTTGTTATACCAACCATGTAGTAAAAACCGGGATGTATGAAGTGCTACCTAGATAGTAAATCACTACAAGACTTGATACATTCTACTTGAACATGATACATGTTTGCTTGATACTTGACTACATGATACATGAGACTTGTTTACATGACACTTGAAACATGACACTTGATGCATGATTACATGACACTTGACATTTGATGCATGTTTACATGATACTTGCTTTCTTGATACTTGTTCACTTTTGCCATGCTAGTTGTTTATTTTGGACATCATGATTATATCATGCTAGGTTTGTTACTTAGATTCACCCATTTCCATGTACTTGTATCCTACATTATATGTGATCCGTAACTTGCAATTGACGGGTACTTGTTTTTCTTTTTCCTTCTCCTGTAAATTTACTAATTGCAGATCATGATGGACGACTGCCAGATGCTATTGGAGAGATGATGTATTAGTGCTAGAGTTTCTGCTTTATGATTTTATTATTATTTGTTGCTTAAACTTGAAATAAGATGTACTTGATTACTTGGATATTATCTTGTATTTGGGCAATGTGACCCAAAATATTTGACTTGTTCAGAATTTGATTATTTGAGATTATTGTATTTGATTTCAAGTAATTTCTGTTGGCATCTTGTTTCAATTACGCATGTTTGGTTGTATCTTTTGCTTCCGACTCTGATTATCTTGTGAAATATGGTAAAGATTCTTGAACAGCTTATAAATGATGAAAATCATTCGCTGGGCTTTTGTCACGTATCCGTATTCCGTATTCTCTTTTGGAAAGCAGGGCGTGACAGGGTTTTTAGTGGTATTAGAGCAGCAAGTTTGGCTAATGTATTAGTTGACTAATATATTAGACAAGCTTGGCTCGAACTGTGATCTGCACAACATTTCACCAACCATGCATGCATAAATGAAATTATACCAACTTAGATTCTGGATGCAAATTGTTTTTGGTTTTGTGCAGACTATGGCTCGCAGAGGTTCTACTTCTCAGTTGCAAGTTGATCCGATTGAGGCTGTCACGACTGTGCTTGAGCGGCTGATTAATTAGCAGCAAAACCATAGTGATCTTGTGATGGCTGCTCTTGAAGCTGCCTGGGTTCCGCCTCCAGTTGCGCCTGTGCAGGAAAATCTTCCGCCTCGTCCAGGGACAGTTATAGATTTTATGAGGCTGCATCCTGACCATTTTTTCGGCACTGAGATGCCATTGGAGGCTGAACAGTGGTTGATCCGGACTGAGCGCTTGTTGTTAGCGGCTCGTGTTACCGAGGCTGATCGGGTGGATGTTGTTTCCATCCAGCTGGTGGATCTGGCCCATATCTGGTGGATGGCCGAGTCTGAGCGACTTGAGAGGCCTATTGCTTGGGCTACTTTCACTCGGGGATTCTTGGAGAAGTTCTTTCCCAGTAGTACTCGAGTTGAGATGGAACAGCAATTCCTGGCCCTAAAACAGATTAAGTCATTATTCCATTTTGGATTTGTTACATAATTGTTCATGCAATGTTGTAACATGAACTTTCTTGTAACAGGGTTCCAGGTCAGTGGATAAGTACGTAGTTGAGTTTACTAGACTTAGCCGCTTTGCTGCCATTCTTGTGGCAACCGAAGAGGATAGGCTCGTAGATTCACAAATGGACTTAAGCAGGATATCAAGAGGCATCTTGTCTCTCTTCTCTTATGTACCTACACTGAGGCTCTTGAGGCAGCCCAAGCTCAGGAGCAGGCTCGTGGTGGTTCGTCTTCTTCTCAGCGGATTGTTCCCGTTGCTATTGCTAGGCCTTCTGGTGGGCCTATTCGGAGGCCTGTTCTTGCCCATCCAGTTAGAGCAGCTCCTTACTCTTTTGCTGGTTCCCAGAAGGGTAGTTTTTACGACATTTGCCGACTTGCCGGGCATGAGCGCAAGGACTGTAGGCGGGCCAATTGCCGCTGTTTTGCTTGTGGTGCCCCTTACCACACTTTGCGGGATTGTCCACAGTAGAGGGCGACTCTTCCATTCCGTGGTCTTGTCCAGCTGACAGTTCCAGCTCGTGCTCCAGTTAGGCCATCGCTTCCTCCCCAGCATTAGATTGTCGGTCAGAGGACCGCTGTTCCGAGGAGAGATCAGGCTTTCAACTTGACTGCTGCAGATGCTGAGACAGCTGAGGGTGTGGTTGCAGATATTTATTTTATTATTTTATTGTTAGTTGTTTCTCTTTGTTTCTCCATTTTCCTTGCTTTATTTCTTTCTGTTTGTTCTTTTGCATTTTGTTCTCCTCACCCCTGTTCAACCCTTTTTTTCTGTCTCTTTTGCTTTCTGTCTTAGGTGTTATGCTTGTGTGCTCTTTCTCTGCTCATGTTCTGTTTGATTCTGGGGCAACCCATTCTTTTGTTTCCTCTCGATTTGTTGCTCGCCATCAGTTGGAGTGTAGCAACATGTCAGAAGCTTGGAACATTGTGACAAATGGTGGAGTTGTCATATGTTCCCGTGAGTGCAGGAAATATTCCGTTGTTATTGGGGACGCAGATTTCAAAGTCAACCTGATTATAATTAGGAATTCAGGATTCGACGTTATTCTCGGTATGGATTGGTTGGGTGAAGCCCATGCCATTATTGATTACCGTACCAAGAAAGTTTTCTTCAGAATTTCAAATCGAGCAGAATTTGAGTTCCATTCTGGGGAGTCTTTCCTTGGCCGAGCAAAGACTGCAGTTGAATAGGTGGATTGTGCGATGGAATTGCACTCAGGCTGTGAGGCTACGTCTCTAGTAGTTCGGTATTTCTTGGATATTTTTCGAGATGATTTGCCTGGCTTACCCCCTCATAGGGAAGTGGAATTCGGTATTGATGTTCAGCCTGGAACAACACCGATATCGAAGAGTCCCTACAGGATGGCACCATTTGAACTAGCAGAGCTTAAGGTACAGATTTAGCAGTTGCTTGATTTGGGTTTCATCAGACCTAGTGTTTCGCCTTGGGGTACTCCGATCCTTTTTGTTGACAAAAAGGATGGTAGTCGTCGACTGTGCATGGATTATCAAGAACTGAACAGAGTTACTGCGAAGAATTGGTATCCGTTGCCCAGGATCGATGATTTGTTTAATCAGCTGAGTGGGGTTGCTATTTTCTCGAAGTTGGATCTTCGTTTTGGGTATCACCAAGTCAAGGTGAAGGCTGCAGATATACAGAAGACTGCTTTTAGGACTAGATACGGGCACTATGAGTATCTAGTGATGCTTTTCGGAGTTATGAATGCACCGGCTGTATACATGAGTCTTACGAACCGGGTCTTCTCTCAGTTCTTGGATAGATTTGTGGTGGTCTTCATTGATGATATTTTGGTATATTCTCGGAATCGGGAAGATCATGCTGAGCATCTTTGAGTGGTTCAGCAGACTTTGAGGGAGAATCAGCTCTATGGAAAACTTAGCAAGTGCGAGTTTTGGCTCGACAGAATTTCCTTCTTGGGGCACATTATTTCTGGCGATGGTGTTTCTGTGGATCCTTCCAAGATTGAGGCTGTAAAGGATTGGCCTATTCCCAAATCAGTTTCAGAAGTCAGGAGTTTTCTTAGTTTAGCTGGCTATTATTGAAAGTTCGTCCAAGATTTTTCGAAGATAGCAGAGCCGTTGACTAAATTGACTGGGAAGGATCAGAAATTTTGTTGGACTGATGAGTGCAATGAGGCTTTTGTTGAGTTGAAGAACAGATTGACGTCGGCGCCTGTGTTGACTATTCCCGATGGTTCAGGCAGGTTTGTAATTCACTGTGATGCTTCTGGTAAGGGTCTTGGAGCAGTTTTAATGCAGAAGGGTCGAGTCGTTGTGTATGCATCGAGGCAGTTGAGGCCGCATGAGAAGAATTGTCCTACTCATGACTTGGAATTAGCAGCAGTGATTTTTGCTTTGAAGCTGTAGAGACATTATTTACTTGGGGACTGAGTGGAGATCTTTATAGACCACAAAAGTCTCAAGTACGTCTTAACCAGAAGGAGTTAAACATGAGGCAGAGACATTGGTTGGAGCTTATGACCGATTATGACATCAGTTTACAATACCATCTCGGTAAAGTAAACTTGGTGCCTGATGCTTTGAGCAGGAGACCAGCAGTTATGTTTCTTACTCAGCAGAGAGATCTCATTGAGCAGATGAGGAGGTTGGAGCTAGATGTTGTGTTGCCGAGTTCTGGTCGGAGTTGTTTGGCGCTCCAGCTACAGTCGTCTCTTGTTGAGCAGATTAAAGAGGCGCAGGCTGGTGATGCGCAGTTGTAGAGTTTTTGAGCTGAGATTGAGTCTAGGTCCAGGACGAACATGGTTATTCATGCTAATGGTTCGCTTCATTTTGGTTCCCGGTTGTGTGTTCCTAAGGGTGAAGTTTGTCAGAGGTTGCTTGAAGAAGCTCATCAGTCTTCATATTCTATCCATCTTAGCGGTACTAAGATGTATCGGGATTTGAAGCTTCATTTTTGGTGGCATGGTATGAAGAGGGCTATTGCTCGGTTTGTGGCTCCGTGTTTGGTCTGTCAGCAGGTTAAGGCAGAGCATCAGAAAACCGCTAAACTTCTTCAACCGCTTCCTATTCCTGAGTGGAAGTGGGAACATATCACTATGGATTTTGTGACCGCTTTGCCGAGGAGTCCTAAGGGTCATAATACCATTTGCGTGATTGTCGACTGTTTGACGAAGAATGCTCACTTCATTTCTTTCCGCGTCGGTCAGTCTACTGAGAGCCTGGCTGAAAGGTATATGCAAGAGATTTGTTAGACTTCATGGGGTTCTAGTCAGTATTGTATCCTACAGGGATACGAGATTCAGATCTCAATTCTGGGAGAGTCTTCAGAATAGTTTGGGGAGCAAATTAAAGTATATTACAGCTTTTCATCCCCAGACTGATGGACAGTCAGAGCGGACTATTCAGATTCTTGAAGACATGTTGAGGTCCTGTATGCTTCAATTTGGTGGGTCTTGGGAGGATCATTTGCATCTCGTAGAGTTCTCGTACAATAACAGCTTTCAAACCAGTATTAAAGCTGCTCCGTTCGAGGAACTCTATGGGCGGAAGTGCAGATCACCAGTGTGCTGGGATGACATTGGTGAGAGGAAGTTGTTGGGTCCAGAGTTGATCACTAAGACGATTGATGCAGTGGTTCAGATCAGGAAGCATTTGCAGGCAGCTCAGGACAGGCAGAAGCGATGGGCCGATGTCTATCGGAGAGCTTTGGAGTTTGTTGTTGAAGACCATGTTTTCCTTAAGGTATCGCCGTGGCGCGGTGTCATTCGGTTCGGTGGCGGGGGCAAGCTTAGCCCTAGGTTTATTGGACCGTTTGGGATTTTGGAGCGAGTAGGCAAGGTGGCCTATCGTCTTGCATTACCGCCAGCTTTATCAAGAGTGCACAATGTTTTCCATGTCTCACAACTCAGGAGATATATCCGAGATGAAAGCCACGTGATCGACTATTCTGAGTTGGCCATTCGGTCGGATTTGACCTGTGAGATTCTGCCAGTTGCTATTGTGGATTGACGGGAGAAGGTGCTTAAGAACAAGGTCATCAAGTTGGTTCGTGTTGCATGGAATCCTCACTTGCCTGGTGAGTCGACTTGGGAGCAGGAGGAGGAGATTCAACAGAAATTTCCTCATTTGTTTGAGTAGTTTTTGGTTTTGTCTTCTGGTTGTTTTGAGGTTACCCTATGTATCTTCTTTTTGAATTTCGAGGACGAAATTCTTCTTGTTAGGTGGGTAGGATTGTAACCCCTGTTTTTCATTTAGTGTATTTTTGAGTGTATCTTTCGTTTTGGTGTATTTTTCTCTCTTGTATTTTTTCTGAACCATATATTGGAGTTGATTTCAATATATTCTTTTTGTTTCATTTTAAGCTCCTTGTGTTGACGGATCGTCTCTTTTGTTTCGTTTTTCATTATTTTGATCTTTCTCTTATTTTTGGTCTTGTTACCTTTATTTTTATTTTTCTTGGTGTTGTGGTGGTATTTTGGTTATCTTTTTCCCACTCCTATTATTTTGATCCCTAATAAGATTTTCATAACCAAAGAAATTCCCAATCCTATTTGCATTCCTATTTTTATTTGACCCAAAACCCAAAACCCATTTGTAAACCTACTACTACTCCTAATGCCCATTAACCCATTAACCCACATCCTAACCCTATATATATATATACACTCCTCTCCACAAACCCTAAACCCTAAACCCCTATCTCTCTCTCTCTCTCACCCTCTCCTTGTTCCAGTTGGACACCTCAGGCCGACCCCACCTCCATTCCGGCATCTCCCAACCCGAGCCTCACCTCAGGCCGACCCCACCTCCAATCCGGCATCACCCCATCCCGGCCACCCTACAACCCGACCCCCTTCTCCCTTGCCTTGTCGACATCTCCTGGCACCACCTACTCACCACCATAACATCCCCTTGCACCATAAGCCCCTAGTTCTCTCTTCGTGGTGTTCTCAAGTGGCCGCTAGCCACTTTGATCATCTTTCGCTTTGAGGAGTTTCGTTGTGTGGAGATTCTTGCTTGTGTTGCTTAGAGTCGTGGATTAGTAGATTTTCGTTCATGGATTTTGCTTCTAGTCTTGGTTGCATCGTTCTTCATCCCCAAAATTAAGGCAAGTAACTTGTACTCCAATTCATTTGTTTGATACAAGTCAAAAAGTTCACCTATAGTGTTGTTGGGTCTAGAGACGAGTCTTGTTCGTGATTTCCTTTTTGATTTTGTCTCTATTGTGAAAATTTTACCATAGATGACTCATGACGCAATATGGACATGAATTAACTTAGGATTTATCCGTTCTTGAATTTTGGATCGTGTATGTGAGACTTTGGTGTGATTTTGTGTTTTGGTTGAGACCCATGTGAAATTCTTGCCGTGGACATGTTAGATAACCTAACTCATGATGTTTAGATCCTTGGTAGACTCGATTTCATGTTTGGATGTGTTGGGATCAATTTTCCTGAATCTATGTTGATTTTGTTTTTAGGGGAAAAATCTGTATTTCGTCGCTGTTCTATTTTGGTTGTTGTTTTCGACTGTGTTACAGTCAGTATCTTGATTTCGGTATAAAACATGAGTTTTAGATAACTTTGTCTATTTTCAAACCCCTATGACCTTGCTTGATTTTGATTTCGTATGACTGAGTTATGACTGTTTTAGTACAGAGGTGTCGATCTTTTCCAGATTCTATTTTTCGGTAATTTTGATGACAAATCATTTTAAAGAACTATTCTACATATATTATTTTAATCCCAAACTTTGATCAGTATTTTTTTTATCTAGTTAGGGATTACCCAGGATTTTGGTGAATTTTATTGATAAGTTTTATGTGATGTTTCATGCTCGTTTATAAAACCTATACTTACTGTAATTTGCTCGCTGTTCTGTAAAGAACCTTATTTTCACTATGATTCCTTTTACTGTATGAAAAATATTTGTAAAATGTGAAAGTTAGTATATTTTATCTATTTTCATATTCCTTTGGCGAAATTGGATTTCGTTTTACTGGTTGCGAGATATCATAGTTTTCGTACAGTAGTGTTGGGAATTCCAGATTTGCCAAACTATGTTTTCTTGATGCTTTCGTATTTTTGATGACTGATCTATTTTTACTGGAAAATTCTGAAACTTTATATTTTGATATTGGACATATAGAAGAATACCCCAGATTTTTGGTGGATTTATTTAATATGTTTTCATAATGTTTTCCTGTTCTTGAATTCGTTTTCATGATTTCTGGCTGAACCTATTTTCTGTATTCAACCCAGTTTTAAGTTATGATTTTGTGAATTAGTATGTGACTTATTTATATCCGCTAGATTCGTGCGGGTGTCTGTTTTCCAGATCCTTCGACGGATCCAGATTTGGATATTTGTAATACTGGGAATCTCTGTTTTACTACAGTATGCTCTTGTTGTCCTGAACTTGAGATTTGTTTATTTTAGTTCTTTCATGAGACATCTTGCACACGTACATGTTTACCTTGCATCTTGAACTTGTTACATGATCATGCCATATTATTCTTGATATATTTTGCACATCTACATGTTTGTTTGACATTAATAATAAAATTAACCAAGCCGGGGTTAAGGAAAAGATCTAGTAGTGGATAGTGCAGAAACATGTACTCGGAAGAACCTAGTGGTTATTGGAGCTTGTTTACATGAGGAGCTGGACACGATATACATGACACGTACACACATGATACTGGAGTTTGTTTGGGTTTTGGAGCTTGTTTACATGATACATGATTACGTGATACTTGGAGCTTGTCCCTGAGTACACTGCCCTGTATGGTCCCCTACAAAATCTAAAGCAAAACTGTTTGTTGTAGCAACCATGTAGTAAAAACCAGGATGCATGAAGTGCTACCTAGATAGTAAATCACTACAAGACTTGATACATGCTACTTGAACATGATACTTGAACATGATACATGTTTGCTTGATACTTGACTACATGATACATGAGACTTGTTTACATGACACTTGAAACATGACACTTGATGCATGATTACATGACACATGACATTTGATGCATGTTTACATGATACTTGATTTCTTGACACTTGATTTAAGCCATTTACACTTGTTCACTTTTGCCATGCTAGTTGTTTATTTTGGACATCATGATTATACCATGCTAGGTTTGTTACTTAGATTTACCCATTTCCATGTACTTGTTTCCTACATTATATATGATCCGTAACTTGCAATTGACGGGTACTTGTTTTTCTTTTTCCTTCTCCTGCAAATTTACTAATTACAGATCAGGATGGACGACTGCCAGATGGTATTAGCGAGATGATGTATTAGTGCTGAAGTTTCTGCTTTATGATTTTATTATTATTTGTTGCTTGAACTTGAAATAAGATGTACTTGATTACTTGGATATTATCTTGTATTTAGGCATTGTGACCCAGAATATTTGATTTGTTCAGAATTTGATTATTTGAGATTATTGTATTTGATTTCAAGTAATTTCTGTTGGCATCTTGTTTCAATTACGCATGTTTGGTTGTATCTTTTGCTTCCGACTCTGATTATCTTATGAAATATTGTAAAGATTCTTGAACAGCTTATGGATGATGAAAATCATTCGCTGGGCTTTTGTCGGGTATCCGTATTCTGTATTCTCTTTTGGGAAGCGGGGCGGGACAAATTTTCTCTCATTCTCCTTTCTTCTCCTCCAAAATTGTAATCCTTTTATATAGATGTATACTGTAAAGAATAAAGAACAAGAAGAATAAAAAAGGATTTTTCCCAAATCTGTTTTCAACCGTATATATATATATATATTACAAAGAAAGATATCAAGTGGCTCACAATCAATCCCCTCCAAAATCAAAGGCCCATAACAAACCTCACAAAACACATTTTCCCTGCAAAATTTCACACCCCAAAACCAAATTTTTCCTCCTAAAAACTCATTACTTTATTACTATCTCTCTCTTCTCTCTTTACTTTTTCATATTTCTCTCTCTCTCTCTCTATCTCTCTCTCCAATTCTTTCTTTATTTACTTAGAAATTTAGATTTTAAGATTTCAGTTTTGTAAATTTTCAGAATTTTTAATAGCAAATATCTCTTCAACAATTAAATTTCATTATTTTCCACATTTAAAGTTCTAAGAAGTTAGATATTATACCCCCATTTATAATTATTTTTCAACATATACTAATGGAAACATAGAATTTTATTTATAATTAATTATTGTCATACTATTTAGACTTGAGCTACATAATTATTGATTTACTGTTTACATGGCTTTTCGTGTTTTGTATTGTTCCGAAGACGTGCCGTAGGCACGTGCCCACGGGTAAATCTAGTATTTATATATATATATATATATATGATGGGGTAAATTTCTCTAAACTTACCACAGGTTTTACCAGTTTGCAGATAATCCATTCCATAACTTATTTTTGTGGTTTGTCTACCTATTTGGCAAATATGATTGCTGATCGCACACCTTCGCTGAAGAAAAAAATTTTGAAATTTGTATTTTCAGACTATTTTACCCATAAAGTTAGAGAATAATCTTAGATTGTCTCTCTTACTTAATATCCTCACTAATACTGTTAATAATTAATAGTCTGTAACATCTAATAAAAATAATAATAAAAATCCTCACCTCCTCATTATCCCTCTTAAATATGTTCAAGAAAATTAGGTTAGATTAATCTTTTAATTAGGATAGATTATTTGTAAGGATTATAGTGAGGGACACTGAGTTATGTGACAATCAATCACCGTGAAAAACAATGTAAGTAAACCACACCAAGTACACAAGATTTATCTCGGGTCGGTGAACCTAATCCGGGGGAGAAATAACCAATAATTATTGAACTAGAGAAGATACAAGAATTATAATCACTCTCATCAAGAATCTGTTTCTCAAGCCTCACTAGAAGATACTCTGCTGTTTACAATAGCAAACAATCTCAGATGAAGTACTACCTCTCAATGGAGGCCATTAAATTGTTATATCGAGATCAAGAGAAACCTCATGTCTGTAGTCTTGATCCAACACCGTCCGATATACGCTGAAGAGAAAGTCATACGGTAAGAGTCGTACGATCTTTCTTGGAGAAGAAACTGCACTCAGACACGTCCACCAAGACCGGGCCCAAGTAGTTGTTGCCACCTCTTGCGGTCGACTGCTCCTAAGAGCAGTCGAGCACTCATTGCTTGGTTACAGTCGATTGCTAATATAGCAGTCTACTGTCACCATTTTGCCAGCCAGAAACAAAAACTAATTCGCTTCCCCATCTTCGCTTCGAACATCTTCTCGCTTCGCTTTATTTTCTTCACATTGAACGTAGAAAAAGACATAAACCCAACAATCTTCACACTGGATTGCATACACTTGCTTCCATAACTGTGTGATTAATAATATCCAGACACTTCCAAAATTCTCAAGGATATTATGTTTTGTTTTAACAAAAGAATATGCATAACCTTCTCCAATGTGAACCCTTTTCCATCTCGCATCTCCAACTCAAATGTTTCCTCACCCACTATGTTTCAAATCTCACCAGTCCACATCCTCACATAACGATCTGTTGTATCTTGTAAATAGAAAATATCTCCATCTTGGAACAAATATGATAAGAACTACCTGAATCAAGAAACTAGCCATAATCAACTTTTATATAACTTAAAATAAGAAAATAGTATAAGTTATCACCTGATTCAGTGGCACTGACTATGTTGACACCCCTTTAATTCAACAACGTGACAATCCCTCTTGTAATGCTCAATCTCTCAGCAATGGTGGCAACGGATCTCACCCTTACGTGCACTTTTCCTTCCAATTGAATTTCCCTCCACTGGCATGTAACTCATAATAGTAGACGTTGATTTCTTAGTCTTCTTCCTATGTTTATCCTCCTACAAGCCCTTGATAGCGTCATCCATCGAGTGATTCTCCTGGGGAGATTTACCATGTAGGATAGTTGTTATCAAATACTCATACGAATTTGGCAGTGAATATACCTGTAGCGTCCCGGATTCCCGTTACCGGACATCCATGACATAACCAGAATCTTTTCCTTCAAATGCATCTCAACATAGTAAATAACACTGAATATAAGAAAAACTTTTACTGCCATCAGAGTTATTACACTATTAGTTACAACCGTTGTACTGCTCATGAACAAGGAATACAAATTACATTAACTTGCCACAGATACTACAATGTAATGATTACCGTCTGCCACCCAGAACGGCAACCAACAACTTTCTACTGGAAGCTCCACCGAGCGGTTATGCTGCTTTCCTGAGATATGCCCTGTAGCTCGGACCTCCCGCTGCACTACTCTGATGTTCCGGCATTTGCTCGAATGGTAGGCATGTACACTGCCACTCCACTTGGATGCCTTGCTGGTCTTGGGTTCTCCTGCACTCGTGACCCGGTATCCAGTATCTAATTGAGTGTGCACGTCAGTAATTCTACTTATGCAATGCTAATAAGGAAATAGCGATCTCCGAACAAGACAAATCAAGATTGAATGCAAATAGAAAAGTGAGTAAAAGGAAGGAAAGTGGAGTCGGGTCAAGGGTGTCCGTGTACGATAAGCCCTAGTAATCTAATGCACAGGTCAGAATGTACTTAAACTAAATACAAGAGATACTTTGGAAATGTATGCATCCCATACTACATACTTTCCAAATCAAGTCGTTGTCTCCAAGTTCAGGGTTTTGAACCCTCTCCATGCATCCTACTCTTGTATTTGTCCTGTTCCTGATAGATAGATCGTGGCTGATGAGGTGTAGATTAATCAGTCACATCCATTCTGCAGTCACTTAACAGTGTCTCGGTTATCCACTAGTGCCCGACTCTCGGACCCCACTCAAAAGCCATGACGAACTTAAAGATACACTGCAGCATACCTATGGCGCCAAAGATGCACAGACCGAGCCCATGTGAACCGTACATGTCCACCAGCATAGAACTTGACGACCTCGAAGGTCTAATTCCCCCTATCCGCCAGAAAATCCCATCCCTTTCTTACCACGGTACTTCAGGAATCAAAAATGCAAGATACGCACTACATCATGTATCCTTAATGACAGGAGAGTACAACTCCCGACTACTA
The DNA here is from genome assembly GCA_017893485.1 of Hemerocallis citrina. NCBI lineage: Eukaryota > Viridiplantae > Streptophyta > Magnoliopsida > Asparagales > Asphodelaceae > Hemerocallis > Hemerocallis citrina. Next base: position 38,966,568 of record CM030368.1, read on the forward strand.
GTCGCTAGAAACTAATGCAGCTTATAAGTGATGGTAAAATCTAACCGACATTAAGTCTACCTACACATGTTACAAGTGAATGGTCACCAATTGATTCCTAGTCTAAGTTATGCCTAGTATCAAGCGGTTTCCCTACTAGAAACCCTTGTTTCCGTCTATCAACCTGCGGCTCTAGCGACGCGATCACCTGCTCGCCATTTTCCCCATTTAGTCTCGTCCTCAAACTCGGCCCGTGATCATCTCCCATTATTTCTTCAGTTCCCGAGTTAGTCACTTTCAATCGTTAAGGCGGAAGTCCCCACGTTGGCCTAATGGTTAATAAGTATAGGCAACTAACTTAGACAAGATTGACGACTCAAATGTCGTTCAAGCCACTACCCGTATCTTAACAACCTAAGACAAAAAAATAACAAGTGTTGGGGTATAGAAATACCCCCCTACTCTCAGTTCAACACTTGAGAGTTGAGGAAAAGTCATATACATGCAAAGGGACCACTTCTAAAGGTGGCTGGATCTGTACAGCTCTTCAAAAAATCATCCACGGTGTTGATCAACAATGTCGAGCCTGACTGGTCTGTCAAAATAACAATAATCACACGAATCACACTAACCGATTCTCAATACCTTCACAGGTCATTGACCATAACCCCGGCCTGTGACTCTCAGCGAGTAGTCCAACGGTGCCCAAAAGATACATAAAAACTGTGAATGAAGGTAACATACACAAACACCAATCCTCTGACCATTGACAGACTCCGGCATCAAGACACCAGATCACATGATCGACCATATAACCATACTCTCAACTCACTCATGTACACTATGAGGGCCAAGCACAGGAAACTTATCTAAGTTTCATGAAGTTCTTAAAACATCTAAAATTCAATAGCTCAAGGTCAACCATATTGCGTCATCCAGAGAAATTCCTTATCAATCTTTCAATCATAAGTCGTTGTGGCGACTCAAGCTGCACTCATCGAAATTCAACAAAATTTGGTTTTCTAGAAGGGTAGGAGACTCTACTGCAATCTCCTAGTTGACAAATCCCTCAAATTCCCCATGGAAATCAAGTCCCCCGAGTTAACAATGGTTGAAGTCGATCAAGGCAACAGGTTGCCGAACTTGTAACACCCATATCTTCCAAGATATAATTCGGAATTACTTGATATCACCCATTCTGGAAAGCTAAGACCATATACTACCAATCTCTAGTCAACCATTTCCTCAAATTCAATCATCTTGATACTATAAAAATCACATATACTCTCAGTTGTACATTTCTTCATGCACTTATTGTACTTCTCTAATAGCATAGAAATTTGCTCACTCATCGAAATTACTCGATTCTGGATTCTATGGATTCTGGATTACTCGATTCTGGATTCTATGGAAAGGTAAGAGTGTCTAATACAACTTCCTGGTTGAACACATCCTCAGATTCAATCATTAAAGTCCTCAAAAACATCAATTTCTAACAAGTATACAAATAGAACAAAATTGTTTCACTTAACAAAGTGGTCAGAACCTAGACTAGATCTGCCCCAGTCTTTAGAAAATCATAACTTTCAAACCATAAATTGGAATTACATAATTCAAGATTTTTTAGAAAGATATGACTCCCTAATACAACTCTCTAGTTGATCAATCTTCCAAATTCTTAACACATGAATCCAGATTTGCACATCTTCATAGATCAGTCAATTTGTACACAGATGAACCTGGTCTACTTTAAATTCAATAACTAATCGAACTTAAGTCCAAAGCTCATGAAATTTTACACACATAACCTGAACATATACCATTTCATTGTGCCAAAAATTTGCACTTAGGTTCATCCTACACAAAGAGTTGTGACTCCTCAAACATAGCATAAAATTTCAGCTGCTCTTTAACAGGTTCTTTTTCACTTCACACTATTTATTTTTGAAACCTCATCAAATATTATCCAAAAATTCTAAAATTTGAGAAACATCAAATAGAATCATACCAAAAGCTACTACAAAAATTTCATATTAATATCATAAACACACAAGTAGTTATGACTAAATGAACTTTAGTCCAAAAGCAGATAGCTTCAGCTACAACTTCTAGACCAGTTGCAATCTACAAATTCTTTGAGGTATCAAACAACCTCAGAAAATTATGAAATTTGAAACAACGGTTGCAGACAGATACAAGAGTATCCATAAAAATTTTTAGCTCAAAACACCCAGCCAAAACTGAGTTACAATTTCGGAATGACACAACATTTCTCACACAGCAGCAGCATTTCTTGCTGCTTTCGGTTCAAATTTGAACCAAGTGTTTGGGCTACTAAATTGCTTCCAAATATTATGAAATTATTCATGGGTGCTCTAGATACATAGCACAACAAGCCCTAAAAATTTGAGTTCAAAATTCCTAACCATTTGAGAGCAAGAAATTCCCAAACTCGCCTATTCATACATGTTCTCAACACAAGCATCATGAAAGAATAATTCTACCATTCAACTATCTTTTCTTAGCATGCCAACATCATACATGATAATCAAATTTCTCTAAATTACTAACACATACTAAATAAAGTCACATACCTCTAAAAAGCTAAATTTTAAAGTAAGAGTATCACCCACCACAGAAGAATCTCAAAGCCATTGATTTGCGAGCTCTCCTCCTTTGCAATTCTTCTTCTTCTCCCAACTCCAAGACTCCACAAGCAAAATCAAAAGCCCTTTTATTTCTTTTCTCATCTCATGAAGAAGTAATAGAAGAAGGAGGGTAAAAGAAGTATAAGAAGATGGAGATGGAAGTGTTTTGGGTGAAATTTGAAATTGGAGATATAGATTTGGATTTGGCCATGGGGATTTTGGTTTGGGTTTCTCCACTGCCGAAATGGAAAAATGAAGGAAGAGAGGCATAGGGTAGGTCGGTGGGGGCAAAATGGGATGGGGTGTGAGTGTGTGTGTCTTCTCTTCACATATATATAGATATGCATACACCGACTTTAATTAAATATACATATATACACTTCAATGTATATATATTTACTTCGATACAATTCAATTTCATATGTATACATACAAATACATATACATATAAATATGTATACATATACATATACATTTACATGTAAAATGATACGAGTATTCATATATATATATATCATATACAATTCAGTAAAAATTATACATACAGGTTTATATACATGCTTACAGATAAAATATTTATTTGTAGAATAAAATATAAGAATATATGTTATAGAAACATTATTTTTCCAAAGATTTTCTCGTTTAAACAATCGGGACAATACACACAGTTTAATTGAGAAGATGTCCTGAATATACCTCATCGGGTTAAGAATAAAATTTTTAATTAAAACCAACAATTATTAGGAAAAATATGTAATCGCGTGCAATTCTTAACTATGCACGGATTATAATGCAAAATAGTTATATGCTATTTTGCGGGGAATTACATCACTCCCTCCTTAGAATCGTTCTGTCCTCAGAACGACGCTAGTAGAGAGGAAAAACAAAACACAACCTCCAATGGTTCATGAGACATTTTCCTGAACCATCTCCAGTTCCTCGAGCGATATTCTCGACAAACTGTTCCTCTACCTAGTCGAACTGTTGTTCTTCAGTCTTCTGGACAGATCCATCATGAAGTTGATGCTGACACCCTCCTATTTCTGCTCTGGAGTAGATAGCAGCCGCATCATTTGGCTTGTCTTTGTCCACAAGTGATGCTGATTCACTCCTTGATTACGACTTTTGTTGGTTGGTGACAACTCCCTCCTTAGAAAAGGTTGAAGTCACGAATTGCTGCTTCGGCCTTATAGCTGCTTCTTTGATGATTTTGCCGAATGTGTGGCTTAGTCGTCCTCTGTCTGGGTGAGATTTTTCTCCTTGGCGTGCTCCTGGTGTCTGCTCGATCATAAGTTGACCTTGGAGAACTCTGCCATTTCTGGAAAATTATTGAGTTGATCATTGACAGATCCTTCCTCGAGCCTAGTCTTTATTTTTTCTTGGCAATGGCGTCTGGTTTCTGCTGATTTCTACCAGTGCCTTCCTTGGTGCATCGTGAATTTTGGTCTCCTTATTGAGTCGTCGGTGTGGTCTTATCGTTCTTCCTCAACTTTGTAGCTACAACTCGCTCTCACCTGTCGTTCAACTGCAGACTTGTTACCTGCACATCAGGTTATGAATCAACATCCGGTTGTTGACTTGCCTTTTGGACATTCAGTTGTAGAATTGCCTTTCGATATCTATTTGCAGGTTTTCCTTCTAGACATTCGGTTGCAGATTTTCCTTCCGATATCCAGTTGCAGGTTAGCCTCCATTGATGTCTGGTTACGGACTAGCCGCCATTGAACACGGCCGCATCAAGCCTGTTATTAATATGAAATACACTGAGACTAGTTCAGATATAGGGAAGATCATAATCATAAGTTGGAAAGCGCTACCATATGATTTACGATCATCATATTTGCCAAACTAAACTTAATTTATCTGGCTACAGGCTATCTGCTAGATACTTGGTTGCAAACTTGCCCTTCTAATGTTTATTTGTATCACAATTATAAGGAAAAAGTTATTCATCCAGGAAGTAGAGCATCAAAATTTTTTCCTAAATAAAATACCTTCCTATAAAACGTATACGAGTTTAGTTCTGGTTAGAGAGGAATCGCAGATATATATCGATTACTTTCATTATCTGAACGTAACCCCGCCTCTAACTAGCATTTTAATTTAAATTTCCTACTGCATTAGACTGCAATTTGAAGTCAGCTCCGATACCACTTTGTAGCGCCCCGGATCCCCGTTACCGGTAATTTGTGACACAACTAGAATCTTTTCCTTCAAATGCATCTCAACACAGTAATAACACAGAATACAAGAAAAACTTTTAATGCCATCAGAGTTATTACACCATTACTTACAATCGTTGTACTACTCTTGAATAAGGAATACAAATTACATTAACTTGTTACAGATAGTACAATGTAATGATTACCGTATGCCACCCAGAACGGTAACCAACAACTTTCTACTGGAAGTTCCACCGAGCGGTCATGCTGCTTCCCTGAGATATGCCCTGTAGCTCGAACCTCTCGCTGCATTACTCTGATGTTCCGACATTTGCTCGAATGGTAGGCATGTACACTGCCACTCCACTTGGATGCCTTGCTGGTCTTGGGTTCTCCTGCACTCGTGACCCGGAATCCAGTACCTAATTTAGTGGGCACGTCAGTAATTCTACTGACGCAATGCTGATAAGAAAACAGCGATATCCAAACTAGACAAATCAAGATTGCATGCAAATAGAAAAGTGACTAAAAGAAAGGAAAGTGGAGTCGGGTCAAGGGTGTTCGTGTACGATAAGCCCTAGTAATTTAATGCACATGTCAGAATGTAATTAAACTAAATTCAAGCGAGACTTTGGAAATGTATGCATCCCATACTACATACTTTCCAAATCAAGCCATTGTCTCCAAGTTCAGGGTTTTGAACCATCACCATGCATCCTACTCTTGTATTTGTCCTGTTGCTGATAGATAGATCATGGTTGATGAGGTTGCAGATTATTCGGTCACATCCATTCTGCAGTCACATAGAGGTGTCTCGGTTTGCCACTATTGCCCGACTCTCGGACCCCACTCAAAAGCCATGATGAACTTAAAGATACACCACAGCATACCTATGGCGCCAAAGATTCACAGGACCGCAGCCCATGTGACCCGTTCGTGTCCACCAGCATAGAACTTGATGGCCTCAAAGTTCTAATTCCCCCTATCGGCTAGGAAATCCCATCCTGTTCTTACCGCGATACTTCATGAATCAATGGTGCAATATATGCACCGTAGTACGTATCCTTAATGACAGGAGAGTACAACACCCGACTACTAGTCGCTAGAAACTAATGTAGCTTATAGGTGACGGCAAAATCTAACCGACATTAAGTCTACTTAGACATGTTACAAGGGCATGGCCACCAAATGATTCCTAGTCTAAGTTATACCTAGTCTTAAGCGGTTTCCCTACTAGAAACCCTCATTCCCATCTATCAACCTGCGGCTCTGGAGACGCGGTCACCTGCTCGCCACTTCCCCCATTTAATCTCGTCCTCAAACTCGGACCGTGATCATCTCCCATGATTTCGTTAGTGCCTGAGTTAGTCACTTTCAATCGTTAAGGCGGAAATCCCCACGTTGGCCTAATGGTTGATAAGTGTAGGCAACTAACTTAGACAAGGTTGCCGACTCAAATATTGTTCAAGCCACTACCCATGTCTTAACAACCTAAGACACCAAATAACAAGTATTGGGGTATAGAAATACCCTAACTCTCAATTAAACACTTGAGAGTTGAGGAAAAGTCATATACATGCAAAGGGACCACTTCTAAAGGTGGTTGGATCTGTCTAGCACTTCAAAAAATCATACACGGTGTTAATCAACAATCTCGAGCCTGACTGGTCTGTCAAAATAATAATAATCACGGGAATCACACTCACCGATTCCCAATACCTTCACAGGTCATCGACCATAATCCCGGCCCGTGACTCTCAGCGAGTAGTCCAACGGTGCCTAAAAGATACATAAAAACTGTGAATGAAGGTAACATACACAAACACCAACCCTCTGACCATTGACAGACTCCGACATCAAGACACCAGATCACAAGTTCGACCATATAAACATTCTCTCAACTCACTCATGTACACCACGAGGGCTAAGCACAGGAAACTTATCTATGTTCCATAAGTGCTTAAAACATCTTCAATTCAATAGCTCAAGGTCACCCTACTGCGTCATGCAGAGAAATTCCTTATCAATCTTTCAATCATAAGCCGTTGTGGCGACTCAAGTTGCACTCATCGAAATCCAATAAAATTTGGTTTTCTGGAAGGGTAGGGGACTCTACTGCAATCCCCTAGTTGACATATACCTCAAATTCCCCATGTAACTCAAGTCCCCCGAGTTAACAATGCTTGAAGTCGATCAAGGCAACAGGTTGCCGAACTTGCTACACCCATATCTTCCAAGATATAATTCGGAATTACTTGATATCACCCATTCTGGAAAGCTAAGACCATATACTACCAATCTGCATTCAACCATTTCCTCAAATTCAATTATCTTGATACTATAAAAATCCAATATACTCTCAGCTGTACATCTCTTCATGCACTTGCTGTACTTCTCTAATAGCATAAAAATTTGCTCACTCATCGGAATTACTCAATTCCGGGTTCCATGAAAAGATGGGTGTGTCTACTACAACTTCCTATTTAAACACATCCTCAGATTGGATCTCAACCTTGTTTCACTTAATAGGTATACAAACAGAACAAAATTGTTTCACGTAACAACATGGTCTCAACCTAGACTGGATCTGCCCCAGTCTTTAGAAAATCATAACTTTCAAACCATAAACTGGAATAACATAATTCCATATGTTTTCAAAAGATATGACTCCCTACTAAAACTCTCTAGTTGATCAATCTTCCAAATTCTTAACACATGAATCCAGATTTGCATATCTTCACAGATTAGGCAATTTGTACTCAGCTAAACCTGGTCTACTTTAAATTCAATAACAAATCGACCTTAAGTCCAAAGATCATGAAATTTTAGATTCTTCACCCACACATATACCATTTCATTGTTCCAAAATTTGCACTTAGATTCATCCTACACAAAGAGTTGTGACTCCTCAAACATAGCATAAAATTTCAGCTGCTCTTTAACAGGGTCTTTTTCACTTCACAATATTTATTTTTGAAACCTCATCAAATGTCATCTGAAAATTCTAAAATTTGAGAATCATCAAATAGAATCATACCAAAAGCTACTACAAAAATTTCATAGTAATATCATAGACACACAAGTAGTTATGACTAAATGAACTTTAGTCCAAAAACATACAGCTTCAGCTACAACTTCCAGACCAGTGCAATCTACAAATTCTTTGAGATATCAAACGACCTCAGAAAATCATGAAATTTGAAGCTATGGTTGAAGACACATACAAGAGTATCCATAAAAATTTTCAGCTCAAATAACCTAGCCAAAACTGAGTTACAATTTCGGAATGACACAACAATTCTCACACAGCAGCAGCATTTCCAGCTGCTCTCTGTTCGAATTTGATCCAAGTGTCTGGGCTGCAAATTACTTCCAAATATTATATAAAAAATTTATGGGTACTCTATATACATAGCACAACAAGCCCTAAAATTTGAGTTCAAAATTCCCAATCATTTGAGAACAAGAAATTCCCAAACTTGCCTATTCATACTTGTTCTCAACACAAGCATCATGAAAGAATTTTTCTACCATTCAACTATATTTTCTTAGCATGCCAACATCATACATGATAATCAAATTTCTCTAAATTACTAACACATGCTAAACAAAATCACATACCCAAAAAAAGCTAAATTTTAGAGTTAGAGTATCACCCACCATAGAAGAATCTCAAAGCCCTTGATTTGCTAGCTCTCTCCTTTGCAATTCCTCTTCTTCCAAATCCAAAAATCCACAAGCAAAATCAAAACCCTTTTTCTTTCTTTTCTCATGTCATGAAGAAGTAGTAGAAGAAGGAGGGTAAAAGAAGTAGAAGAAGATGGAGATGGAAATGTTTTGGGTGAAATTTGAAATTGGAGATGGAGATTTGGATTTGGCCATGGGGATTTTGTGTTGGGTTTCTCCACTGCCGAAATGGAAAAATAAAGGAAGAGAGGGATAGGGTAGGTCGGTGGGGGAAAAAAGGGATGTGGTGTGAGTGTGTGTGTCTTCTCTTCACATATATATAGATATACGTACACCCACTTTAATTAAATATACATACATACACTATAATGTATATATATTTAGAATTCGCTTCGATACTATTTAATTGCATATGTATACATACAAATACAAATACATATAAATATATATACATATACATATACATGTAAAATGCATACAATTATTCATATATATATATATATATATATATATATATATATATATATATATATATATATATATATATATATATCATATACAATTCAGTCAAAATTATACATACAGATTTATATACATGCTTACAGATAAAATATTTATTTGTAGAATAAAATATAAGAATATATGTTATAGAAATATTATTTTCCCAAAGATTGTCTCGTTTAAACAATCGGGACAATACACACATTTTAACTGAGAAGATATCCCGAATATACCTAATCGGGTTAAGAAAATTTAATATATCTGAAATTTCTCAATTAAAACCAATAATTATTAGAAAAAATATGTAATCGGATGCAATTATCAACTGTGCACAGATTATAATGCAAAATGGTTATATGCTATTTTGTGGGATATTACAATACCAAGTTGAAAACTTTTCTTATTCACTTAGATCATCTGTATTTATAGCTCTCAATTTGGATAACACCTTATTCTACTATATGATCTTGAAGAGCGTTACATTCCTTCATTGATAAATGAAATTGTTTTCTCTTTCAGAACATCTGATCCAGTAACGATGATCTCAAGTAGTCAACTCTGAGACTCATCTACAGGCTCACTGCACTTTTCTCCTTAAGAAAGTTGCAATTGACTTTATCCACAAATGACAGTCGGATTAAACTCAAGGCTTTTCCACAAACCTCATCCCACTTCTCCTGCTTCATGTCGGTTGGCTTCCCTTTATCTCCTTTTAGGGCAAAATGCATGTTCTTTTGAACCAATTCATCGTACATGTCTACTTTCTAGAGATTAAAGTTGATCTTACCATCAAACTGCTTGATTTTCATGTAACTCTGATTTTTCATCTTCTCCAAGGAACTCGAGCAACCTCCGAAACATAGGATAAAAAAAAGTGTAAGGATTATAGTGAGAGACGCTGAGTTATATGAAAACCGATCATCACGAACGACCAAGCAAATAAACTACACCAAGCACATAAAAGCACACAAGATTTAACTTGGTTCAATGAACCTAATCCAGAAGAGAAATAACCGAGATATTATTCAACTAAAGAAGATACAAGAGTTACAATCACTCTCATCAAGAACCTATTCATCTGTCAAGCCTCAGGAGAAGATACTTTGTTGTTTCCAATAAAAAACACTCTCAGATGAAGTACCACCTCTCAACGGAGTTCATTACATTGTTATATAGATATGTAGACTGTAGAGAAACTCTATGTTTGTAGTCTTGATCCAACACCGTCTGATATACCCTGAAGAGCAAGGAACACGATAGGAGCCAAATGATCTTACTTGAAGAAGAAACTGGGCTCAAATCTCCTCTTGATCATACCCTATGCTTTACACCTGCCATGATCATTATGGATGCCACCAGGTAGGTCCCGACCGCCCGATCTCCTCAACACTCGAGCCTGTCATGATCGATGGCCCACGTCATGGCTCGACCCCAAGTTATAATTTAATTGCTTTTTTAATTATAATTTAGATTTAATATTTAAAATTTTTAGAAAATATAATTAACAATCAGTTTAATTAATTAAAATTTTCTAAAAATAATAATTAGTTAGAAAAATATTAAAATATTCCAAAAAAGTAAGTATAAATTTAGAGTAATTAATTAAAATTTTGAAAATTAATTATAAAAATCGGGAAATTGAATAAAAATTTTAAAAAAAATGATTAAAAATTGGAAAAAAAAATTCAGAAAAATCTGGAAAAATCAAAAAAATCCAGAAAATTATAAAAAAATAATTTTGGGTATTTCACAAACTCGGAATAACACTGTTACATCCCGAGCAAGATTCAAACGTCCTTGAAAACTCTGATAAGTTCTGTAAACCAATAAAAACGGGCGAACTACTCCTCAAAGACTGTGAAATTCAGTCTTCAGGAGTGGGGGCTTGTAATATGAGTAAAAAACGAACCAAATGGGGACTGTTCAAATCAAGCACGAATCTTAAAGCTCTCAGGGATAAATGGTAAATTTCACTACTTACGGATCTGTAAAAGGGAGTTGGGTCTCTTTCAAGCCCAGCTACCTAAAACGGATTTGTCATACTGAGTTGCCATATCGGCCCAATATGAAGGAGTTCATGATTATCTAAAAAAATATTTTAAACTCATAATTATCCATATGAGACGGTTTGAAAATCATATCTTTTACAAGAAAAGAGTTCTAACTCTGTCTCCACAACTACTTCTATCTCTTCATAAAGAAGAGAATAACCAACTCTATCAAAGCACTGGGAAGTAGAAATAAATCAATATCTCAAAACTGGTCCCCAAAGCAACTATAAATACCCCATGATCTCCACAGGAACTAGGTAATCCGTATTTTGCCATTGAAAACTCAAATATTTCTGAGTTCCAACTTAAGGTCTGAGGGTCAGCCATCGGGGACAACCCCGATGTTTCCGAATTTCGTAGGTCAATTGGAGCGATCATCACCATTCAGATCAGATCCAACGGTTCAAAAAAGTCAGATTTGTGAATCGAGATCAGCTTCAAAGAGTCAATATCGGCGAAAACTAAAAGGTCAGTTCTTTTTATGCTAATTTTTTTTAAAAAAAAACCCATTGAACTATACTCTCTCTTTAGAAAACCGCCTTGAACTTTTTTGCGCAAAACATTCCCCTAAAGTATGTTTTCAAAAAACCCCTCTCGGGTTTTATCAAAAAAATCACATCTAACTTTTCTTCCTGTATTAGATAACCCATTTAGCTTTGCAAGTTGGTTCAGAAAACATCATGCATCTTTATCATTATTGTCAAAAAACCTCACTCAACTCTTATGTTCTGTAAAAATGATGTTGATTTTTTGCAAGTGTACAAAATCGCACAAGTAATACAGATAGGTGAGTAGAGTGTCGAACCCATAGGGACTAGATATTTTACTGAGTACCGATATCGCTAGATGAATCACTATTTGGAAGATCAAATTTTATAAAAAATAAAACAACTAAATTACTTTAATCTAATTAAATCTAACTAAATTGGTGAAGAGGGAGAGGGCTGTGAAACTATGAAGCTCTTGTAATTTGCTAAAGGTAAAATTAGTTCTAGGGCTCTTGGTTCACCTCGTTTATCACACACACAAATTATAATTCCTTATAAATAAAAATATTATCTTTCCCAATTGTAGACCAAAATCCTAAAGATATTAACCACTCTATCCACATAGTCTAAAAATTATTCTCAACTAATTCTTCGCCTATCCATCAAATTATTAGTTGAAAAATTGGATTTCTTAACGGTCACGTCCTCCAATATACGGTGTTAATTTTTATTAATCACAAATAACCTGTTCGGTCTCTTTGTGATTTGAAAAATCATACAAATGTCTATCCACCATGTTGTACGCATAAATAATAAAAATTAAAACACAACCAGAAAAAATAGAGTAATAATAAGGAATTAAAAATTGTGTTCTACAAAACTCGGCTACATCTTAGCCTCTAGAACAATCAATTTAGTTCATATCAAATTTGCAATTAATAAAAATATTTGGATTGCATCTAGAAGAAATTGGAGATGAAAAGATACAAAAAAATTAATTCAAACCAGTCCTTTCTCTCTTTTCTGCCTCAAAAACCGAACCCAATAAATGTCGCCGTCAGCGTCCACCTGCAGTTTTCGATGCCTTGGGAGCTGTGCGAACGTCCACATCAAGTCTGTCGTCGCGTCAACGCATGTCCAATCGCTGACGTCGCGTCTCGGGAAGCACGCCGCAGTCGCTGTCGCACGTTTGCTTCGTCAGTGCTCGCGCCAGAAGAAGAGGAGCACTCCCACCTGTCACGTGGACCCCCTGTGAGCTATCGTCGTCACCTCGAAAGACCCTATCGCTTTATTTTCTTTTCGTCTTGATCTGATGTCAAACAGAGAGAAGATCGAAGAGATCGAAGAGATCTTCTCTATCTCTGACCCTTTATTTAATTTTTTTTTTTTTTTTTTTTGTGATTGTTCAGCCGTCACCTCCTACCCTTATTCTCTCTCATTTGCTTTGTATTTATAGAGAACGGGAAGGAGTTAGGGTTTGTACTTTTTGCAGAAAACCACACTTTTTTTCTTTATTTTCTTCCTTATTTGATCTGAATTTTATTTCTTTCTCTTTCTTTCTTTTCTTTCTTTTCTGCCAACCACGTGCTTCTGCATACACAAAATAATACCAGAAATTAAGATTTTTAAATAAAATAAAATAAATTAGTTTAAAATAAATTAAACTAACTACAAATCATATTAACTTATAAAAAAAATCCTTTTAAAATTATTTGTCGCACTTTTAACTCAACAAAACAATAAAAATCGATAAATCCATTATTCTACTTTGTTTGTTGATTTTTTTCACAAATCTTTACTTTTTGCATCAAAATTATTATTTCTTCAAAAATAATTAATTAAATGAAATCATATAGAAATAAGATGAATTATAGACAATATCAACGAAAACAAGCCATTTTTATTGGTAAATGAGTACAAATATTTGTATATAAATTAGGCACATCAAAAAACTTAGCAGAAAGCTCACGCTGTTGAGAATGAGTTTTTTGAAAACATACTTCACGGTGGGTTGCGAAAAAAGTTCAAGACAGTTTTCTGCAGAGAGGGAATAGTTCAGGGGTTTTTTTATGAAAACATAGCCTTCTTTTTGTTGTTTTCAAAAAGAGTTCACAACATCTGTTTACTACCACATAGAAAATAGCAGCAACACATTGTTTTGGCCACATTTTGTGAGCTGTTTAGTCCATAGTATTCGGCCAATTTTAAGGAATTTCTATATTCATTGTTGGCCACTTCTGTGAGCTATATAGTCCATAGTTTTCGACCATTTCTGCGAAATTTCGTATTTCGCTGTTTGGCCTAAATTTGTGGCTATAATATACAGTTTTTAGTCGTCTTCATGAAATTTTGTAATTTACTATTTAGTCCATAGTTTTCGACCATTTTTTGGTAAAATTTTATATTTTTCATGTTTAGTCACATTTTGTGTGCTCTTTTTGGTCGTTTTCTTGAAATTTCGTATTCCACAATTTTAGCCAAAATTTTTGGGTTATTGTTACCACTGAATCTGGTGTGGGGGTAAACAGATAGTATTTGTGAGTTCTTGGAAAACCTGAATAGCAAACACCTAACCTGTTCCGCCAGAGTTTGACCGCTGACTCCCGCCATTCACCTACAAAGAAGTGCGAGACACCGGGGTTGATCCCGGCGACGCACCCTCCGACTCTCAAGTCAGTAACCAGAAATGATTATGAAAGAGCGTTTAACTAGCAAAAGATTTATTACCTTGTAACAGTGGTAGGTTGGAGGTATTTATAGTAGCCATAGGGAGTTGATTAGGGATCTGATTTCCTGTGATTCTGTTAGGAGTAAAATCTTCATAATCAGTTTAGGAAACTGATCCCTAATTCCCGGTGAGAGGATAACTGTGGATCAGGCCTGCTGATTTAGTCAAACCAGAGACCCTGATTTCCTCTTGCTGGTCTGGGTTCGTCTCGGGTCGGGACCCGTACCCAGTTGAGGTGGATCTGTTCGTGGGTTATTGGATCTGTGAGAAGGAGACCCAGTACCCGTTTTGGACCCATTTGTATGTGAAATTACCGTTTTACCCCTGAGCTTTAAGATTCGTGTCCGATGTGAACGGTCTCGATTTAATCCTATTTTTAGCCATATCACGAGCCCCCCACTCCCGAAGACTGAGTTTGATCAGCCTTTGAGGAGTAGTTTTACTGTTCTAATGGCGTACGGGATTTTATCGGTGTTCTTAAGGGAGTTTGTATCTTGCTCACGATGTAACGGTGTTATTCTAGGCTTGTAAATTGCCCAAAAATATTCTCAGAATTTTCTGGATTTTTGGTGTTTTCCAGATTTTTCTGAATTTTTTCTCATTTTTTTGAATTTTTTGTTCATTTTCCGAATTAAATAATTAATTATCGAAAATATTAATTAATTATTCTAATTTAATAATTATTTTTTAAGAATTTAAAAATAATTTTTCTGAATTAATAATTATTTTTAGAATTTTTAATTGATTTTTTTTGATTTTTTAATTATTTTTTCAGATTTTTTAAATAATTAAAACAATAAATAAATAAATAAATTAATTAAATATTACCTGGACACGTGGTGTGTTTCTGGACATCGATCGTGATCAGATGGCGCGCATCGCAAAGCAGATCATGATCTGGACACGTGGTGCGTTTCTGAGCGTCGATCATGATCAGATTTGTGCGCATCGTGAGGCAGATCACGTTCTGGACACGTGGCGCATTTCTGAGCGTCGATCGTGTCGCGACACGAATTTTGAGATGATCGGACGAATCGTGTGGGTCGGCAGGTTTTTTCTCCATATACGAGGGTCGGTGCATCGGTACTTCGGTTCGGCACCTCGGCAGTTGGCCAAACGTGAAGTTGACACAACGTGGCCATCACGTGGCGCACGTGGCCTTTTTCTTCTTCTTCTTCTTTCTTCCCCTGCTGCTTCTTTCTCTTTTTCTTCGACTCTTCTTCTAACTTTCCCCCGCTGCTTCTTTCTTCTTCGCCTCTGTGTTTCTCTCTTCTTCTTCGACTGCTCCGTTCTTCGACTTCGCCTCGTCTCTCCTTCGGCGTCGTCCTCGCGCCCCAGACCTCGACCCCTCTCCGAACTCATCTAGCAAGGATCTCGGCGAGGAGGAGGTGGAGCTGGAGCTTGGCGTGGTGAGGAGTCCGTAGTTGGTGCAGAAGAGGAGTTTGGAGCTTTGGTGATAGCGGTTTAGAGTTCGGCGACAAAGGGAGCTCATTGTCGAAGGAGAGCTCGGAGGGCGTGGAGTCGGAGCTCGCGTTGTGGAAGGTGAGCTCGTTGTCGAACCTTCAACTGAAGTGTAGTGCTCGGAGGTGGAATGTTCGGAGCTCGCCATTGCCATGGTGATGGGTTCGAGCTCAGTACGGTGAGCTCGACGTTGGCGAGGCTTGGGTTCTTCGTCGGAGGGGAGCTTGTCGGAGGTGGTGGAAGCATGGGCTCGGCCCCGGAGCTCGACTGGAGGAGAGCTCGGTATGGGCCGAGGTGGATCGCAGCGTTGGTGAGCTCGACCTGGGCATCGGCTCCTTGCTCGAGGGGGAGCTAGATGCCTTGGAGTTCGGTAGCGAGCTTTTGAAGAAGATGGGTTTCGGCTCGATGATGGAGGGAGCTCGGCGATAGTGAGAGCACGAATGTGGTCGTCGGAGCTCGACCTCGTTATATTCCGAAGCTCGAGCTCGTGTGAAGTCGAGGTGGAGCTTCGAGCTCCGTCGATGGCTCGGCGATGGAGGTTCAACGACAGAGCTTGAGCGCTGTCTTGGAGTTCGGAGGATGAGGTGAATGACGCTCGAGATGAGGGAGGAGCTAGGAGTTTGGAGCTCCCTGTTGGGTTTGTTTCGCATGGGTGCTCGGTGAGTTTTTCTTTTGTGCTGTTTTGGCGGGAGATTGGAAGAGAAGAAGAAGAAGTAGCATAAGCTGTTTATGGGGTTCGGGTTTTCGTGTTCGGATCCCCTTAACGGGTCCGAACCCGGCCCCCTTTTTTTTTGTTTTGTTCTCTTCTCTTCTCTTCTCTCTCCTCCTTCCTTGCTGCTCGGCAGATGCATCTTGTTCGGCAGATCCGAGCACGGATTTTAAGGTGCGTTATTGCCACTTTGCAGTTCGGTAGATCGGATTTGAGATCCGAGCTACGTGGCTCAATTTGGACGGTTGATCACGATCGTGGCGCGAATCTCGAGACAAGAGGCTCAAATTTCGAGAAAACGTTATCTTGTTGTTTTGTGAAGACGTGGCGAGATCTGAGCCGTTCATCATGTTCTAGCACGAATTTTGAGATGATCCAACGGTGAGATGGGATCGGCAGAATTTTTCTCCATATGTGGAGGTCGGTACCTCGTCCACTCGGCTCGGTAGTTCCCCCTCTACCCATAGTGGCTCGGCGTAGAGGAGGGGTCGGAGATCTACCTCTGCTCTTCGGCTCGAGAGGATGGGTCGGCATATGGGAGAGGTGAAGAGCTGAGGAGCTCTGCCTCTGTTCTGTTTGGTTTGGGAGATTTTTGAAGAGGAGCTCCACTCCTAGAGGGGAGAAGAGGTGCTAGGAAGATCTTCGTAAGAGCCATGAGAAGACCCATTCTTTCAAGTGAGTGCAAGGAGCAACTCTATGGGAGAGTTTTGAGCTCCGAACTCGCTTAGAAGAGGCCCGCTTCGGAGGCGAGCGGAGTGAAGAGCTCAGACTTAGGAGAGAGCGATCTGGAAGACGAGTTTGAGGAGCAACTCTAGGAGAGAGTTTTAGCTCCGAACTCGTTTGAGAAGAGGTCTGCCTTGGAGGTAAGCGGAGTGAAGAGCTTGGCTTTTAGGAGAGCCATCTGGAAGACGAGTTTGAGGAGCAACTCTAGGAGAGAGTTTTAGCTCCGAACTCGTTTGAGAAGAGGTCTGCCTTGGAGGTAAGCGGAATGAAGAGCTCGGCTTTTAGGAGAGCCATTTGGAAGACGAGCGTAAGGAGGAACTCTAGGAGAGAGTTGTGCTCCGAACTCGATGAGAAGAGGTCCGCTTTGGAGACGAGGCGAAGTGAAGAGCTCGGCTTTTAGGAGAGCCATTTGGAAGACGAGCGTAAGGAGGAACTCTAGGAGAGAGTTGTGCTCCGAACTCGATGAGAAGAGGTCCGCTTTGGAGACGAGCGGAAGTGAAGAGCTCAGACCTAGGAGAGAGCGATCTGGAGGACGAGTTTGAGGAGCAACTCTAGGAGAGAGTTTTAGCTCCGAACTCGATGAGAAGAGGTCCGCTTTGGAGACGAGCGGAAGTGAAGAGCTCAGACCTAGGAGAGAGCGATCTGGAGGACGAGTTTGAGGAGCAACTCTAGGAGAAAGTTTTAGCTCCGAACTCGATGAGAAGAGCTCCACTTTGGAGGCGAGCGAAGTGAAGAGCTCGGCTCTGGGAGAGAGAGCCATTTGGAAGACGAGCGTAAGGAGGAACTCTAGGAGAGAGTTGTGCTCCGAACTCGATGAGATGAGCTCCACTTTGGAGGCGAGCAGAGTGAAGAGCTCGGCTCTAGGAGAGCCATCTGGAAGACGAGTTTGAGGAGCAACTCTAGGAGAGAGTTTTAGCTCTGAACTCGTTGAGAAGATGTCCGCCTTGGAGGTAAGAGGAGTGAAGAGCTCGGCTCTGGGAGAGAGCCATTTGGAAGACGAGTGTAAGGAGGAACTCTAGGAGAGAGTTGTGCTCCGAACTCGATGAGAAGAGGTCCGCTTTGGAGACGAGCGGAAGTGAAGAGCTCGGTTCTAGGAGAGAGCGATCTGGAGGACGAGTTTGAGGAGCAACTCTAGGAGAGAGTTTTAGCTCCGAACTCGTTTGAGAAGAGGTCCGCCTTGGAGGTAAGCGGAGTGAAGAGCTTGGCTCTAGGAGAGAGCCATTTGGAAGACGAGTGTAAGGAGGAACTCTAGGAGAGAGTTGTGCTCCGAACTCGTCGATAAGAGCTCCGCTTTGGGGGCGAGCGGAGTGAAGAGCTCGGCCCTGAGAAGAAAGAGGAAGGGGAGGCGAGGCATTCGGGTTCTCTCCTCTGCCTTGTTCTTTCGCACAGTGAAGAAGAGTAGAAGTGTTGGGTACTTTTGGCGGGAGGACTAAAGAAGGAGGAGAATGAAGGAGCTAAGAAGGGTGTGGGTCGGACCGTGGGTATCGGATCTGACCCCGACCCGTTAGCCTCTTTTTCTTTCTTCCTCTTCATCTGCTTTGCTGCTCAGCAGATGCATCTTGTTCGGCAGGTCCGAGCACGGATTTTGAGGAGCATTTTTCACCACTTTCCCGCTCGGTAGATCGGTAGCTTGTATTTCAGATCCGAGCTACGTGGCTCCATCTGGACGGTTGATCATGATCGTGGTGCGAATCACGAGACAAGAGGCACGAGTTTCGAGAAAACGTTATCTTGTCGTTTTGTGGTGACGTGGCACGATCTGATCCATCTATCACGCTCGAGTGCGAATTTTGAGATGATCTAACGGTGAGATCGGGTCGGCGGTATTTTTCTCCATATGTGGAGGTCGGTACCTCGTCCGCTCGGCTTGGTGACTCAGTAGTTCACCCTCTGCCCGTAGTAGCTCGGTGTAGTGGAGCTCGGAGTTCGGACAGCTCGAGTGTGAGGAGAACCTCGGCGAGTTGATGAAGGGGATGGGTCGGCATATGGAAGAGGTGATGCTCTGTTGGTTTTGGAGATTTATGAAGAGGAGCTCCACTCCTTGGGGTGGAGAAGAGGTGCTAGGAAGATCCTCGTAAGAGTCATGGGAAGACCCATCCTTTGAAGTGAGTGCAAGGAGCAACTCTAGGGGAGAGTTGCGAGCTCCGAACTCGTTGAGAAGAGGTCCGCTTCGGAGGCGAGCGGAGTGAAGAGCTCGGCTCTGGGAGAGAGCGATCTGGAAGACGAGTTTGAGGAGCAACTCTAGGAGAGAGTTTGAGCTCTGAACTTGTTTGAGAAGAGGTCCGCCTTGGAGGTGAGCAGAGTGAAGAGCTCGGCTCTGGGAGAGAGCGATCTGGAAGATGAGTTTGAGGAGCAACTCTAGGAGAGAGTTTGAGCTCTGAACTCGTTTGAGAAGAGGTCCGCCTTGGAGGTGAGCGGAGCAAAGAGCTCGGCTCTGGGAGAGAGCCATTTGGAAGACGAGTTTGAGGAGCAACTCTAGGAGAGTTTTAGCTCCGAACTCATTTGAGAAGATGTCCGCCTTGGAGGTGAGCGGAGCAAAGAGCTCAGCTCTGGGAGAGAGCCATTTGGAAGACGAGTTTGAGGAGCAACTCTAGGAGAGAGTTTTATCTCCGAACTCGCTATTTTAGTGAGAGAATCAACGGTTGTAGGAGCAGTTTCGAATGGCGAACCACTTCTAACCCGCTGAAGAGCAGGTTATTTGAAGAGGAATCGAGCCAAGTGTTGGACTCCGAACCATCGGTAGAGTTGTTCAACAGTTGTGGGAGCAATTCCGAATGGTGAACCACTTCTAACCCGCTGAAGAGCAAGTTATTTGAAGAGGAATCGAGCCAAGTGTTGGACTTCGAACCATCGGTAGAGTTGTTCAACAGTTGTGGGAGCAATTCCGAATGGCAAACCACTTCTAACCCGCTGAAGAGCAAGTTATTTGAAGAGAAATCGAGCCAAGTGTTGGACTCCGAACCATCGGTAGAGTTGTTCAACAGTTGTGGGAGCAATTCCGAGTGGCGAACCACTTCTAACCCGCTGAAGAGCAAGTTATTTGAAGAGGAATCAAGCCAAGTGTTGGACTCCGAACCATCATTGTTAAAGGTTAGTAAGTTGCGGGAGCAGCCATGTAGAAGAAGCTGGACTCCGAACCCACCATTTAAAAGAGTCGTGACTCGGAGAGATAGAGAAGTAGGAGCAATAATTTTTAATGAAAAGATGTAAAGCTTGAAATAAACTAAGTGGCCGCTTCAATAGGGCGAGCCATTATTACATGCTATTGGCCGAGTTACAAGAATCGCCCTTATTGAAAATCAGGATCCTACTTCTACAATAAGGTGAAGACCTCTTGGGAGGAGCTAGGAGATTCTAAGTGTTGAAGCTTAGGGGGCCCTTCTGTTCGTTTGTAGGCTTCCTCAGGGGGGAAGCTCGGCCCCCTCTTTTTGGACGAACTTGATCAGGTGCCCTTGCTGTATGAGTTCTTCAATCTCCTCCTTGAGAGCCCGACAATCATCCGTGTCGTGGCCGTGGTCCCTGTGAAAGCGGCACCACTTATCCTTGTTCCTCTTCTTGCCAGGTGTATTCATTCTCGGGGGAGCGCGGAGGAGCCCTTCCTTGTCCACCTCCATAAGAACTTCTGATATATTGGCAATGAGGGGGGTGAACTTCTCAAACCGAGGAGTCGAGCGATGCTGTCCATTGCCGATCTTCTGGGATTTTTGGGACCCCTCTTCGCTTGTGCTCTTCCGTTTGTTCTCGAAAGATGTCTCCTCAAAGCCCGGGAGATTCTCGGCTTCTTCAGCCCGAATGTACTTCTCGCTCCTAAGAAGGAGGTCGGCAAAATTATGTGGGGGCTTCTTGGCAAGGGAGGAGCAAAGGCTAGAGTTGAGGACGTTCGATTGGAAGGCGGCCAGCTGCAATAGGCTGGTCAAGGGAAGCGATGGATCTCACTTCTGCAGTGAACCTCCTCACATAGTCTCTCAATTTCTCTCCCTTCTCTTGGCGGAGCTGGAGTAATGAGATGTTGGTCTTCTCCGTGCGTCTGCTAGTCACAAAATGAGTGATGAAGAGGGTCTCGAATTGCTCGAAGGAGAATATGGAAGACGGGGCGAGGAGGGAGTACCACTCCCGAGCTGAACCCTTAAGAGTGGCGGGGAAGGTTTTGCACAGCAAGGCATCGGAGGCTTGGTGGATTAGCATGAGGGTCTTAAAGCTTTCGATGTGGTCCACGGGGTCCGACTCCCCCAAGTAAGTTTCGAACTGCGGGGGTTCGAAACCTCTTGGGATAGGAGCTTCCATGATGGTCCGGGAGAAGGGAGGTCTGCTCGGGCGGATGGTCCTTCCTCTTAACTCCTCATCCTTGTCTATTCGGCCGATGCGCCTCTCCATCTCGTAGAGACGGCGGTAGAGAGCATCGTCCCTTCGACGATAGTCAAACGAGCCTTTGGACTCGTCTTCATAGGAAGGAGAGCGACGACGGTAGCTCTGGGAGCGGCGAGGGGTAGACATGCGCTGTTGGTTGCTAGGAGCCGGAGGAGGAGTTATGGACCGATGGCGAGGACTTTGGACCCGTGGAGGGGTAGGAGCCCTCTGAGCATTGTTATTGTTGGGTCGGAGGTTGAGGGCTTGCAACACCGTTGCTTGGAACTCAGCACGGGTGATGGGTGCCTCATCGTTCCTCTGATGTTGCTGACCAGTAGGGGAATGATGTCTTCTCCTATGGTGTGCGGGGGACTCTTTCATCCCTCTTCGAGTAGGGGACCTTCTGTAGTCTTGGTGGTGAGGAGATCGCTCATCTGGACGTTGTTGGCGGGAGGCTCCCTCTCGGGCCCTGGTTTTCATCCAGACGGCGGCAAAGATCCTCACCCTTCTGCCGATTGAGAATGGTATTGTGGAGGTCGGAAACTCGAGGATTGTGGGAGGCCATGGAATCTGAAGAGGCATTGTGTATCGAAATGCAGTCCTGATGGAGGGGTTGCTTCTGCGGGTTGGGACGCGAAGCCCCCGCACCGGCATTTTGGGGACCGGCGGGAACCTTAGGGGGTTGCTGATTCTGAAGAGGAGGCTGATCTTGTTGAAGAGGGTCTTCCACTTGGAGAGGAAGTTGTCCCTGCTGCTGAGCGGGTTGGATGGGAACTACCTCTTGTTGATCAACTGGATTGGGTCCATGGTTGGACCCTCTAGATCTTACTTTCCGAGGAGGCATGGCTGGAGGAGATCTGACCAACGGGAAGATGAGGGGCTGCTATTCGTATGGCTTCCCACAGACGGCGCCAATCTGTTACCGCTGAATCTGGTGTGGGGGTAAACAGATAGTATTTGTGAGTTCTTGGAAAACCTGATTAGCAAACACCTAACATGTTCCGCCGGAGTTTGACCGCTGACTCCCGCCGTTCACCTGTAAAGAAGTGCGAGACATCGGGGTTGATCCCGGCGACGCACCCTCCGACGCTCAAGTCAGTAACCAGAAATGATTATGAAAGAGCGTTTAACTAGCAAAAGATTGATTACCTTGTAACAGTGGTAGGATGGAGGTATTTATAGTCGCCATGGGGAGTTGATTAGGGATCTGATTTCCTGTGATTCTGTTAGGAGTAAAATCCTCATAATCAGTTTAGGAAACGAATCCCTAATTTCCGGTGAGAGGATAACTGTGGATCATGCCCGTTGATTTAGTCAAATCAGAGACCCTGGTTTCCTCTTGCTTGTCTGGGTTCGTCTCGGGTCGAGACCCGTACCCAGTTGAGGTGGATCCGTTCGCGGGTTATTGGATCTGTGAGAAGGAGACCCAGTACCCGTTTCGGACCCATTTGTATGTGAAATTACCGTTTTATCCCTAAGCTTTAAGATTCGTTTCCGATGTGAACGATCTTGATTTAATCCTATTTTTAGCCATATCAGTTATGTAGTCCACGTTTTCGGCAGTCTACGTGAAATTCAGTATATTACTGTTTTGACCAGATTTTGTGAGTTATATATCCACAGTTTTCAAACATTTTAACAATTTTTTTTATTTTACTGTTGTGGCCAGATTTTGTGAGCTATGGTATTTAGTTTTCAGCCGTCTTTGCGAAATTCCGTATTTTACTGTTTTGGCTACATATTGTGCTTTATAATCTAAATTTTCAGTATTTTTTTTGTGAAAATCCGTATTTCACTATTTTGGTCAGAAGATAGTTGTAATCCACGTTTTCAACCGATTTTGCTAAATTCGATATTTCATTGTTTTGGTCATATTTAATTTCACAGTTTTTTGCCATTTTAATGAAATTCAGTATTTCACTGTTCTGACTAATTTTTGTGGGCCGGTCCACAGTTTTTGGCCATTTTCATGAAATTTTGTATTTTACTATTTTGGTCATGCTTTGTGGACTGCAATCCACTATTTTCGATTATTTTTCTGAATTTTTTATATCATTGTTTTGGTCAAGTTTTATGGCCTATTCTCCATGTACATTGTTAGTCATTTTTTTGAAATTCTATATTTAACTATTTTGGCAAAATTTTGTGGGCTATTCCACATTTTATGCCATTTTTCACGAAATTTCGTATTTCACTATTTTAGACACATTTTTGGAGATATAGTCTTGTAACTCGTGTTTTTCCATTTTCTGTATTTTGGAATGTATTTTCTTTTCTCAGTATTTATTCATATTGTATTCTCCTACTCCTTTTGAACCGTGTATTTAACCTTCATTCTCAATATATTTCATCCGTTTGTTTTTTCGCCTTTCATTTGATCTTCTTGATTCCATTGTCTGCCTATTAGTTCATCTCTGGTTGATCGGACTATTATTTTTTATCCTCATCATTTAATTGTTCATGTCTTATTTTTTTATTATTGTTCCTATCTCAATTTGGATCATCCTATATTCAATTAGATATTTTAATTATCCCAATAATCCTAAAAACCCTACCAAATTCCTTATTGGATCTTTTATATGAACCCAATAAACCCCTGATATGGAACCAAATCGGGACCGTTCAAATCGGGTACGAATCTTAAAGCTCTCAGGGCTAAAACGGTAATTTTACCTACAAACGGGTCTGAAATGGGAACTGGGACTTTCTTCAAAGCCCAATAACCCATAAACGGATCTGTCTTACTGAGTATGGGTAGCGACCCGTTACAAACTGTAATATCCCGGACGGATATTACCTCGTATAAATTACTATTTTATTATTATTTTATTAATATTTTGTTTTAATTCCAAAATCAAATTATTTTGGTGATTTTTTGCCGGGTTGTCCACAAACATTGTCTACGCGCATATATCGGTCGGTGTACATCCGAAATACATCAAATTGGTAGCGCGATCCTCCGAGTTAATAATAAAACTTATTTTATTATTATTTTCAAATTAAACTATTTTATGGGAATTATATGAGGATTTTTGTATACACATACATGTACACATACATACATTGTATTATACTTAGTACATTATACAAAATATGTAGCATGTGCTCTTGGACAATGTACTCATCTTGTCATGACAACTTAGTTGGATGGTTAGGGTTTGATTAGGAGGCCTAAACTAGGGTTTTGTATGCATGAGAAGATTAAAACCCCTTCTAGAAACCCTCACATAACACCTCCACCACATAACACCCTACCTCACCATACCTCCACCTCACCCCTACCCCCTAGAAGCATGGCCGGCCTTCACCCTCCCAAGGATTTTTGTGCATATTGTTGAGTGCAATTTTGCATTCTCCACCCCTTTTCCCTCCTATAAATACCCCCTCCTTCTCCACCTTGTCTCATTTTAGAAAGATCAAAAAGAAAGAAAGAAAGGAAAGGAAAAGAAAGAGAGAACCTCATACTAACAAGAGAGTTTTCTTGTAGGTTTTTCCTAGGAGTTCTAAGAGCTAGGGGAAGGAGAAGGTTAAGCTAGCAAGTCCTTCCAACAAAGAGATTAAGGTGGGGGTTTCTCTTTGTTTGGTTGTTTGTTTGTTTGTTTGTTTGAATGGTTGTTTTGATGTTCTTCTTCTTCTTACCCTCCTTATTTTATTTTCTTTTTGGTGTGGTTGTTTTAGTAATGTGGCTGTATGGGATTCTTATTTGTATGTTTGTAAATGTTAAGAGTAATAACCACATGAAGGAAAAGAACAAATAGTAGTGCTAAATACACCTAAAGATTGAATCTTTATAGTGGTAGTAGGTTGTTTTGTGGACTAAAATGACATAAGGCATATGAACTTATACAATACAACCGTTTGGGGTTGTAGGACTTGATATGAACTATACATAAAGCATATGAACATTTTATAAAACCATGTTTGGTTGTAGGACTTGTATTGGACTTGACTAAAAAGATAAGCATATGTTGGTTGAACCAAATGAAGGTTCTCACCTTATTTTTATTATTGTTGTTATCTTAAAAAGAACCTAAATTAGATGTTATCTCTAATTTATGAAAAAGAAATTAATTTAAATCACTAGTTGTAGAATGAATAAAAAGATCTTTTTCTAATCACTAGTTGTAAAAGGATTAAAAAGATCTCTTTTATGTCCACTAGTAATAATAAGAAACATATACTAATAAAGATTGGTAGAAATGTTAGTAGATGTTCATATTAAAATAAAGTAGTAGTGGTATGTTGTTAAAATAAAGAAGTAGTAGCAAGTGTTAAAAGAAGTAGTGGTAGATAGTTGTATGTTATGTTCTTGGTTAAAATGAAGTAGTAGTAGTAGTAGATAGTTGTGTGTTATGTCATTGGTTAAAATGAAGTAGTAGTAGTAGTAGATAGTTGTATGTTATGTTCTTGGTTAAAATGAAGTAGTAGTAGTAGTAGATAGTTGTATGTTATGTTCTTGATTAAAATGAAGTAGTAGTAGTTGTAGATGTTTATTTTATGTTCATATTAAAATGAAGTAAATATCATGCTAAGTCTTTCTACATGCTTAGAATGTTGTAGGATCCATTCTAAAATTACCTATCATGTTTTTATGCTTAGAATGTTGTAGGATTCATTCTAAAATTCCTATCATGTTTAGATCAGTATAAATATGCTTAGAATGTTGTAGGATTCATTCTAAAATTCCCTATCATGTTAGATTAATTTATTCATGCCTAGAATGTTGTAGGATTTGTTCTAAAATTTCTTATCATGTTTAGGGATGATATTCATGTTTAAATTGTTGTAGGATTCATTCTAAAATTCCTATCATGTATGAATTAGTATAAATATGCTTAGGATGTTGTAGGATTCATTCTAAAATTACCCATCATGTGTAGGAATGATATACATGTTGTAGGATTAATGCTAAAATTATCTACCATGTTTAGGAGTGATACACATGTTGTAGGATAAATGCTAAAATTACTTACCATGGTTAGAAGTATGTATATATATATACTTGGGAATGTTGTATGTTCATACTAGTAGTTACCCATGCTTAGTAAGATATTCATGCTAGTAGTTATTCTTGCTTAATAAGATTCATGCTAGTAGGAAGTTGTATACCATGCTAGATTAATTGATCTATGCTTAGATAGTTGTAGGAAAGTGGTATGTCATGCTAGATTAATTTATCTATGCTTAGATGATTGTAGGAAAGCATATACCACGCTAGATTCATTTATCTATACTTAGATTGTAGTAGGAATCATTATACATGCTTATAATGTTGTAGGATTGATGTTAATTAACCTACCATGTTTAGAACATTGTAGGAGTGTTATGGTTGGTGGTTATGTTGTGTACTATAATTAGATCATCATAGGAAGATGCTTGCAATTGTATGCCATGCTTAAAGCACTATAGGTTGAAGTAATACGGATTTGGAAGACCATTAGTAATAGTTAGTTTGATAAAGATTGTTATGTCGCCTTCGATTTTCATTGGTAGAATACCGATCATAGACTATTAGTAGATTCTTCTGTTGCTTCTAATAATAGAAGATCAAGTTTGCTAGTAAGCACGTTTGGTTGCTTCTAGGATTGATTACCTGTATGGTTGTTTGCATATGGTTGTGCTCGTACGTGGCTCGACTGGCCCGTATGTAGCTGTGGGTCTCATACGTAGTTTATTTGGCTCGTATGTAGGTTGTTGTCTCGTACGCGGCTCGACCGGCCCGTACGTAGCTGTTGGTCTCATACGCGGCTTATTTGGCCGGTATGTACGTTGTTATCTCCTACGAGGCCCGCCTGGCTCGTAGGTTGCTATGGTTTCATACGTGGCTTATTAGCTCGTATGTGGTAGTTACTCGTACATAGCTTGTTAGCTAGTACACAGTTGTTATGCTCATCTAGGGTGATATTGTTCCCCTAAGGGCTGTCGACCCTCAAGACATATGTTTTCTTACCCTAAGGAACTGTGGAGGAGTCACTCCTTGTGTGCCGTCGAATCTTAACCAGGGTCAGTTGATCGAGGACCGGAGTATAGACGGAATCTAAGTTCAGGGTAGTGGCATGCACATATATTCGCATTGCCGAGGTCTTGGATCAATGAGCCACAAACCGGATCCTGAGGGGTTCCGGTAAGTCTAGGTTGAGCAGCCTAATAGAGTTGTCTTGCAAAGCCTAATTTAAGGCCTAGCATGTTGTGGTTATAATATTGTCCTCCCTAGGAGTGTTCAGGGTTAGGGACATCATTAGGATAGTGACTTATAAAGATCATTACTTAAACCCTTGCCGGAAGAGAGGAGTCGGTCGTAGGGGGCACCTTACGACTCACTCATCTCTGGAGGCAGACTAGGCGGTGTTATTGGATTGCGCCTTCCTGTCAAAGGGATACGTACGGTTTCGTCTCACAAGTTGGGAGCACGGGTTGCGTATCTCGCACTGTTAATTCCTGAAGTACCGTGGCTTGGGGTGCCACAGGATGCGTTAGGCAGTCCTGCGCTTGCGAGACCCCAGGGGTGCCACAGGGTAGGCTTCGTGCTACCCTGCGCTTGCGAGACCCTATGATTTGGATTTTGAAATGATGCCCGATGCGTTGGGTTCGTCTAGTTTTGAGTGAGGTCCGGTTGGCCGGGTAGCAGTGGCGAACATAGACACCACTGGCGTACTGCATCAGTGGCATATGACCACATCTGCAACCTCATCAGTCATGTGTAGGTGTCAGGAACAGGTTGTGTACAATTAGAAGTTCACAACGCGGGTTCAAATCTCTATATATGGAGAAACGGCTTGAGATGGGGTCGCATGTAGTATGGGCTGCATGTTGCTTCGGAGACTTGCTGACATTAGAATAGGAAGCATCCTAGTTCTATCTAAATATCGCATTAGAGTCTAGTTATAGCACTCACGAACACTTAAACTACACCAACACCATTGCTATATTTTGTATGTTGTTTGGGAGATTCGCTGCTATATGATCAGCCTTTAAGCGTCAGTGAATACTGACGTCCCCACTTCATAGGTACTGGATCGCCGAAGTACAAAGGCGAGATTCAGGAAGACTCAAGGCAAGGAAAGCAAGGAGTCAGTGTTATGTTAGTTCAACTGCAGTATATGTATTGATTATCTATTAGTTGAGAAGTACTCAAGTGAGAGTTACCAAGTGTTGTTCTTCATTCCTTGTACTCTGATGAAAGATACTGAAGGTTGTAATACTTGAAAATGTAAAGGTAATATTGTAACTCTATTGTAATGTATTGCAGTTGTATAATATTCAGACTTGTAATACATTGGGCGTTGAATAAAAAGTTTTAAATTCTCCTGTTTTTCTGTGTATTGTGACTAATTGAAGAAAAGGTCTTGGCTCGTGTCACAGTTTCCCAGTGTATGGAAATCGGGGCGCTACACAAACCAACCTAGATGGATAAAGAGTAATTCGAATTCATAGTTATCTCTATGAAACGATTTAAATTCTTTCTTATCCAAAAACATCGGGAAGTAGAGATTTGTCCTTATCTCGAAATGGATCCCTAAGGCGACTATGAATATCCCTCTCCCCTCACCATAACAAGGTGATCAATATTTTCCTAGCTCTTTCATAATCTTCCTGATTACTGACAAGAGCATCGGAGGGTGCGTCGCCTGGGATCCATCCCGGTGTATCGCACTTTTTGCAGGTTTGCGACAGCGGCAAGAAACAAGACCAACACGTTGGTGAAGGTTAACAGGTCAATAGGTTTGCCTTAATCGTTTTCCAAAAGAATCAACAAATTCATCTGTTTGCACCTACACCAAAATTAGCAGCAATAGATTAGCGCTGTCTGTGGGAAACGAAAAAGCAATCCAACCTAACTTCATCAGCGAGAGTAGTTTCAAACCATGCATCCAAGAGAGAAGGGGAAGGCAGCAGTCTCCAGCCGAAGAACCACTCCTCTTCCTCCTCCTCCTCCTCCTCCAGTTCAAGATGTTCTTCTTCAACAGCCCCCTCCTCAACAGGCCACTCCAGGGTCTCGGGGGGCTGCCTATGGGGGCTCCCGTCAGAGTCGTCCAAAGCAACATCCTCCTCATGACCATGTCGCGGTTCCCAATCCTTCAGTTGACTCTGTGGCTTCTTAAAGCCCTCCCGAGCGGGATCTCCGTCAAGTGATTGTCAACCGCCAAAAGGGGGTCAACCTCTGAACTCGCCTGAATGGATGGCGAGCCCTTGGAGAGTCCATCAACCTGAGCACCAATGGGTCTCAATAGTCCGGACCCCCCACAGACCGAGGACCAGAAGATCCCTTCCCCCGAGGAGGCGAAGAGAGTCCCCTCAATGTCATCGGCAGAGAAGTCATACTCCAGTAAACCGAGCCACACATAAAGACTGCCAAGCTGGAGAGGCACCAGTCACAAGGGTAGAGTTCCAAAATTTTCAAGAGGCCATTCTGCGGGCCCTCAACGTCGCTCCCAACCACGAGCAATGGGCACCTAGTCTTCAACCTGCATCAAGCCATCACCACCGCACTCCTAGTCCCCTTTTGCATGGGAAAGAGTCTAGGGGATCAGCAGGATATGACCGAGCAGAAGACTCGGTCTACCGCCGTCTCCATGAGATGGAGAGGTGCCTTGGCCGACTTGACAGAGAAGAGGAATAACGGGCGAGGAATTTCTGCCCGAGCAGGCCCCCGTTCTCCTGAGCCATCATGGAAGCCCTGGTCCTGTACAAATTCAAGCCCCCTAACTTTGAGTCATACAACGGGGAGTCGGATCCCACCGACCACATCGAGAGTTTTAAAACTCTCATGATGATCAACCAGGCTTCGAATGCGCTTCTTTGCAAGACCTTCCCTGCTACGCTGAAGGGTCCTGCAAGAGAATGGTGCTCTCGACTCGCCCTGGCCTCCATCTTCTCATTTGATCAGTTCGAAGGGGTCTTCCTTACTCATTTCGTGAGTAACCACCGGGCCGAGAAAACCAGTGTATCTTTGGTGACCCTCAACCAAAGTTAGGTGAACGCTTAAGAGATTACATTCGGTGCTTCACTGCCGAAGCCCAGTCTATTTCCTCCCTCAACCAATCGGTAGCCTCAGCGGCATTTGGGCACAACGTCACTAATGCCAACCTCAAGGCGTCCCTTGCCAAGAATCCTGCCTCGGGACTTCTCAGAACTCCTTCTTAGGAGTGAGAAGTACATCCGAGTGGAAAAGGCTCTCAACCCCCCCCCCCCCCCCCTTCTCGAGGAATCATTTTCCGGGAACAAACGGAAGAATGCGAGCGAAGAAGGTTCACAGAAATTCCAGAGGGACGACAATGGCCCGCGCCGCCCAGCTCCTCGTTTTGAGAAGTTCACTCCCCTCAATGCTAGCATATCAGCAGTTCTTATGGTTGTGGATAAGGAAGGACTACTCCGTGCTCCCCCTAGAATGAATACCCCTAGCAAGAAAAGAAATAGGGATAAGTGGTGCCGCTTTCACAGGGACCACGGCCACGATACGGATGATTGTCGGGCTCTTAAAGAGGAGATCGAAGAACTCATACAGCGGGGACACTTGGCCAAGTTCGTCCGAAGAGACGTGGCTGATCTTCCACCCCGAGGACCCTACAAGCAAACAGAGAAGTCCGTCGAGTTCCAAGATTCCGAACCTGGGGCCGTCCTCCACCTTATCCATGGAGATCCAATGGGGGGAGAACTAAACTCCTCCCAAGAGGCCTTCACCCTATCGTAGAAGTAGGATCTCAGTTTTCAATAAGGCCGATGCTTGTAACCCGGCCAAAAGCATGTAATAATGGCTCGCCCCATTGAAGCGGCCACTTAGTTTATCTCAATAAAACTTAGCTTTTTTCTATTATTGCACTTGCTTCATTTTTACCTCTCCGAGTCACATCTACGACTCGTTAAATGGTGAGTTCGGAGTCCAGGTTGTCCTACAGAGCTGCTCCCACAACTTACTAAGCTCAAAAAACGAGTTTGGAGTCCAACACTTGGTTCGATGCTGCTTTAGCCGCTTACAACAAGCAAGTGCGGAGCAGCTCACCATTCGGAATTGCTCCTGCAACTCGTTAACCCCTTCAAACGACAAGTTTGGAGTCCAACACTTTGTTCGATGCCGCTTTAGCTACTTGGGAACGAGCGAGTACAAAGTAGCTTACCATTCGGAATTGCTCCTACAACTGTTGAAACTCACTTAAACAACAAGTTCGGAGCTTAAACTCTCCCCTAGAGTTGCTCCTCAAACTTGATTCCCGAATGGCTCTCTCCTAGAGCCTGGAGGTGATTCTTCGTCCTACTCGCCTCTCGAGTGGTCCTCTTCTAAGCGAGTTCGGAGCTCAAAACTCTTCCCTAGAGTTGCTCCTCACACTCCTCTCCCGAATGGGTCTTGCGAGGATCCTCCTAGCTCATCTTCTTAGCCCACAGGAGTGGAGCTCCTCTTCGAAGATTCCGGAGACCGAAGCTCTTTTCAACTTGACAAATCTTCATCAAGCGATTCAGATCTTGCCACGTACTCTGGATCTACAATCCGAGCTACCGAGGTACCGAGCTGCGTATTGGTGAAAAAATCACTAATCCCTCGTGATTCACACTAGATCTCCATCAAGCGGCTCAGATCTCGCCACATACTTCGGATCTCCAATCCGAGCTACCGAGGTACCGAGCTGAGTATTGGCAAAAAATCACGAATCCCTCGTGAATCGTGCCAGATCTTCATCAAGCAGCTCAGATCTCGCCACGTACTTCAGATCTACAATCCGAGGTACCGAGTTACCGAGCTGCGTATTGGCAAAAAAAATCACTAATCCCTCGTGATTCGCACCAGATCGTCATCAAGTGGCTCAGATCTCGCCACGTACTTCAGATTTACAATCCGAGCTACCGAGGTACCGAGCTGCGTATTGGCAAAAAACCACTAATCCCTCGTGATTCGTGCCAGATCTTCATCAGATGGCTCAGATCTTGCCACATACTTCGATCTACAATTCGAGCTACCGAGGTATTGAGCTGCGTATTGGCGAAAAATCACTAATCCATCATGATTCGTGGCAGATCTTCATCAGACGGCTCAGATCTTACCACGTACTTCATATCTATAATTTGAGCTACTGAGGTACCGCTGCGTATTGGTGAAAAAAATCACTAATCCCTCGTGATTCGCACCAGATCTTCTTCAAACGGCTCAGATCTCGTCACACACTTCGGATCTACAATCTGAGCTACAGACAAAAGCAAAGATGTTGCGGGCCTATTCTGACCCTCAATACGGGTGATTCTTCAACTGAATCCTTAAGAGAAGTTGTAGATCTTCGAGTCAACATCGAAACGAGGGGTTCCACACCCTGATCGGACCTCCGTTATACCAGGAAAGTAGGTCACAACACCGCTGCACCGAGCATGAAAATGGCAAAAACTATCACCTCGTGATTCTCGCCATGATCTTGATCAACCGTCCAAATGGAGCCACGTAGCTCGGACCTACAATCCGAGCTACCGAGGTACCGAACTGTGAATTGGCACAAAAAAACTTATCCCTTGTGATTCTCGCCATGATCGTGATCAAACGTCCTGATTGTACCACGTACCGAGGCACCGAGCTGCGAAATGGAAAAAAAATGCCTTCTCAAAACTCATGCTCAATCACGATCAACAGCTCAGATTCACACAAAAAAAGAGAAGAGTTAACGGGTCGGGTCCGAACTCGTTTGGACCCAAACCCGCAACCATCCTCCCTCCTCTCCTTCTTCCCTTCTGATTTTGGCACCAAAAAACAAAAACCCATCGACGAGCTTCCCTCTTCCGTCATCGAGCTCCCGACCTCGATGCCCCCATGCCGTCGCCAGCTCCTCTGCCATTGCTGAGCTCCATCATCGAGCCCACAACACCGAGCTCCGTCATCACCATGAACCCACTGTCGAGCAACCCTCCACGAGCACCCGAAGCTGATCGTCGAAGCTAGGAGCTTTGTTGAACCCGAAAGTCCACGTTGTCAAGCTTGCCTCCCCGTCATCGAGCTCAAGCCACCTCCGAACCCAACACCTCATCGAAATCCCCTCCGTTTCGAGCTTCCTCGACGAAGCTCCGCTGATGTTTTGAGCTCCGAGTTCACCCTCCTCGAAGAGCTACCGCCTCGCCATTACTGCCAAGCTCCAACCCCATCAACGAGCTCTGAGCTCCTTACCTCGTCGACCCCCGAAGACGAGCTCCCTCTTTGACCTCCACTTTGTGAGCACCAACTACCGAGATCCACCACCCACCAATGTCGAGCTCGCCATCCAACCTCCTCACCGATGCCGAGCTTGAGCTAGCTCCTCGCCATCTTCCTTCACCGACGCCGAGCTCCGCCCTCGTCAATGCTACAACCGAGCTCCTCCTCCCGAGCCCATCACAATCGAGCTCGACCTTCAACGCCTCCGAGTTCGAGTACTCCATCAGCGAGGCTCGCCACGTCGAGCTCAATCGCCGAGCTCCTCGTCAGACGAGGTTGGAGAGGGGGCGAGACCTAGGTCGAGGACAGGGTGAGGTCGGAAGCCAGGGTCGAAGAGGAGTAGAAGGAGGAGGAGAGCGTGAGAGGAAGGAAGAAGAACAAAGTGGGAGAAAGAAAAAAAAAGTGCCACGTGACGGTCGATGGTCAACATTGACCAGCCACGTGGCAGCGTCTGGTGGGTCGGCAACGTGTGCCGAGCAATCGGGGGACCGAGCTACTCACGGGAGAAAATGCCATGCTTTGCGATGCGCGCTTTCTGATTGTGATCAACGCACAGGATTGTGCAACGTGTCCAGGTAATAATTAATTAATTTATTTATTTATTTAATTGAAATAATTATTTAAAAAATCCGAAAAATTAATTAAAAATCGAAAAAAATTAATTGAAAAGTTCTAAAAAAATTTTAATTCAGAAAATAATTTTTAAAATTTGAAAATAATAATTATTAAATTAGAGTAATTAATTAAAATTTTTGATAATTAATTATTTAAATTCAGAAATTGAATAAAAAATTCAAAAAAATGATTAAAAATTGGAAAAAACTCAGATAAATCTGGAAAAATCACAAAAAATTCAAAAAATTATGAGGATGATTTTGGGCATTTTACAAACTCAAATTGACACCATTACTCCTCGAGCAAAATCCAAACTCCCTTAAGAATTCCGATAAATTCTATTAGCCATTGAGACAGACAAAACTACTCCTTAAAGACTGTAAAACTCAGTCTACAGGAGTAGGGGGCTTGTGATATGGCTAAAAATAGAACCAAATTGGGACCGTCCAAATCGGGCATGAATTTTAAAGCTCTCAGGGGTATAATTTCACCTACAAATGGGTCTAAATGGGAACTGGGTCTTTCTTCAAAGCCCAATAATCCATAAACAGATCTGTCTTACTGGGTATGGGTAGCGACCCATTACATACCAATCCAGATGGATAAAGAGTAATTCAACTTCATAGTTATCTCTATGAAACAATTTAAATTCTACCTTATCCAACAACACTGGGAAGTAGAGATTTGTCCTTATCTCGAAACGGATCCCTAAGACGACTATAAATACCCCTCTCCCCCCACCATAACAAGGTGATCAATACTTTTCTACATAAAGCTCTTTCATAATCTTCCTGATTACTGACAAGAGCATGGGAGGGTGCGTCAGAGGGATCCATCTCGGTGTATCGCACTTTTTGCAGGTTTGCGACAGCGACAAGAAACAAGACCAACACGTTGGTGAAGATCAACAGGTCAACAGGTTTGCCTTATTCGTTTTCCAAAAGAATTCACAAATTCATCTGTTTGCTCCCACACCAAAATCAGCAGCAACAACCCCCCAACCCATTACCCTAACATCCTACCCGTTAGTCCTGTTAACCCTAATACCCCCTCTCTATATATATATTCACTGTGTACTACCCCATCACAAAACCTTAACAGCCGCTGCCTATTACTCATCCCCTACCTCCTTCCAAATCCTACTCCCGATCCCTCCTCATCCCGGTCCTCCTACTCCCCTGTCCCCTCTACCGATCCGCTCGTGACCCCACCTCGGCAACAACCTCCATAGCATGCCCCTGCATTGCCTCCTTCCGACCCAGACGACAGCCGACACCCCCTATTCGCCCTCCTACTGTCGCGACGCCAGTAGCCACCACAGTGAAGCCGTCAATCCTGTGCTTCTTCCCTACCTCACCTGATGCCAACAACAGCAGCATCGACAGCCAGTAGTGCCGCCACTGTCTGCTGTCCGCCATTCTCTCGACGTAGTGCACACCCGGGTTGCTTTGGCCTTGGCTCTTGTGTGCGTGTGTTGATCTCGAGAGTTGTGATCGTTTGTTCATGTGTTCGTAGTTCGTTCGCTTGTGTTCGTGCCAGGGAATCCGTTCCCGTTATTCTTTTTCTCACTATCGTTTCCGTCGTCAATTTCAAAGCAAGTAACTTGTATTTCTTTTGTTTTATAATAGAAGTAATAAATACCACCTGTAATGTGGCTCTTGTGTCTAGATTTATTCTCATGAAAAACCCTAGTTAGATCTCGTCTCTAGGTATTGATCCATCTGTAGTTGTGTCGTTACACACACGACATGAAATAACTTAGAAATAATCTAGATCCTTGATGTATGCATGTGTGTTGTTCCTAATTCACAATGTGTCGTATGATCTTGCATGCTTGAGGTGTTAGTGGTAGTATATCTTATTGTAGAATCGTTAAATACCCCATACCATATTGTTTTGGATATCCATTATGCCATGCTTTGTGTTTTGTTTTAATTTGGATTTATCTCATATGAACTATTCGATTTAATACATGAAAAGATTTCTGTTTTTGCGGCTATTCCGTTTTTGTTCAGTATTTTAGACCCCATTGAGATTAGTAAATCAATTTTATTTGTGAATATGAATTGTAGTAAATCAATTTTATTTGTGAAAATGAATATGAGGTTAGTAAATCAATTTTTTGCTGTCTATATTTCAAAACTTCCGACAGATCTCAGTTTCGATTTGTGAGTTGCAAGTTATTGCTGTTTTACTACAGATGTGTAGAAAATTCCAAATTCTGTTTTATATGAATTCTGTAGGGTTATTTATTTTAATACTGATGCTAAAGATAAAATTTTGATCTAATATTTTTCTGGGCATAGCTAGACTTGATTGAGATTAACCCCTAGTTTTTGTAGATTTAATTGATGACTTTTATAAACTATTCTATGCTTGCAAACAATTACTATATTTCCAGAATTTTCATGTTGTTCAGTAAAGAACCTAAATTTTAACCTGATCCTAGTTGCTGTTGATAAAAATTTGTAAATATAAAATGTAGCCTATTGTATCTATTTTATTACACTTTTGACGGATTTGGATTTTGAGTTATACTTTGTAATCTATCGTTGTTTTAGTACTGCTGTGTTTAAGGTTGTAGATTTACAAATTTGCTTTATCTTGATGTTTCCCGAAATTATTTGACTATACTATCCACGTTGGAATATTATGAAAATTTATTCGCTGATACAAAACATACTATGGAATAACCCAGATTTTTCTTGGATTTATTTAGTAAGCTTTTATGCCATTTTCATGTTTATAAATACAACCTTGTGATTTCTGGCTGAACATGTTTTCTGTATGTAATGCTGTTTTGAACCCTGTTCCTGCAATTATTATTTGACTTATATATATGTGCTGGATTCGGCCGAGAATCTATTTTCTAGATTTTCTAACGGATCCAGATTTGCATGTCTGTGGCAACGGAAATCTCAGATTTGGTGCAGTACTGTTTTGCTGTCCAGAACTGAAAATTTCGTTGTCCTTGTCTATTATGAGTTTTCTATCACCTGTATATGTCTTCTACCCAACCTGAGTTGTTCCTTATCCCTTTCCATGTTATTCTTGCCCTATTTTGTGCACTTATATGCCTACTTTAATAATAATGATACATAATCAAGCCGGGATTAAGGGAAAGATCTAGTAGTGGAAAATATAGAAATATGTACTTAGAAGGGAGCCATGTTCCCACCAGTTACGTGCTTCATGATTACATGATACATGATCCTATTTACCTGATTACCTGGCTGCACACTTCCTTATAGAAAGGTGTACTCAGAAGAGGACCTGTAGGTTCTACCTGTATCTGTTTACCTGATCCCTGAGTACACTGCCCTATACAGTCCACTACGAAATCTAAACGTAACTTGTTTGAATGTAGCAACCATGTGGTAAAAATCTGGGATGCATGAAGTGCTACCTAGTTAGGATTAAGTACAAGACCTGTAATAACATGATCACTTGCACATTTTTGTTACCTGTACATGCTACCTGACACCTGTTACCTGTATACCTGCTTGCGTGCTATTTGATACCTGACACATGTTACCTGTACTCTATTATCTCATCATATTACTTGATTCTGATTCCTGATTTATGTTAGTCATTCTATTTTGCTAGTATATCCCTTCCATGCTTATTCTGTACTTGCTTTCGCTGTTACTTTATACTTGCCTATCTGTTTTCTTCTGTACTTGTTGCCAGCACTACAAGCAGCCTGTAACTTGCATTGATGGGCGTTTTGTTTCATTTTTCCTCTTCCTGCAATTTGTTAAATTATAGACTATGGTGACCAGTTACCCGATAGAGTAGGTGATTAGACTTTCGAGTTGCTGGAGTTCTTTCTATATTTATTTCTTGTCATTTTGAATGAATTTTGTATTTGGCAGTTTGATCCAGAATTTATAACTTGTCCCAGATCTGGTTTATTTGAGATTTATTAAATTTTGTTTCAAGTAAATTATGTTGTTTATGTTCATTTATTCATGCATGCGTGGTTGGTTTTTCCTTATTTATTTCTCTGTTATTCCTGTGAAATATTGAAAAGATCCCGACAGCTTATGAATGGTGAAAGCCATTCGCTGGACTTGGTCACATATCTGTATTCCGTATCTCCTTTTTGGAAAGCGGGGCATCACAAGTCTATTTTTTGGCTTTTTTAATGAAATAACATATTTCACTATTTTAGCCAAGTTTTTGGACTACACGTTCCAGTTTTAAATCATTTCTGATAAATTGCGTATTTCACTATTTTGACCAAGTTTTGTGATCTATAGTACACATTTTTCAGCTATTTTCATGAAATTTGATTTTTCGTTGTTTTTGCCAGATTTTTTTTGCAATAGTCTAAAAGCTTTCGGCCATTTTCATGAAATTCAATATTTCATTGTTTTGGCTAAGTCTCATGTGCTACAGTTCTCAGTCAATTTCTCAAAATTCTTTATTTTATTATTTTGGCCACATTTCATGAGCTCCACAATTTTCAGCCATCTTTGTGAAATTCCATATTTCACTATTTTGGACATATTTTTTAGGCAATAGTCTACAATTTTTTGCTGTTTTTGTGAAATTTTGTGTTCCACTGGTTTGGCAAAATTTTGTGAGCTATAAAGTGCATCGTTTTTTGTCGTTTTTGCGAAACTTACTACTTCGCTATTTTGGTTACATTTTGTGAGTAATCCGCTAGTTTTCGCCATTTTCTATGAACTTTTGTACTTGACTATTTTGGCCAAGTTTTATGGTTATAGTCCACAGTTTTCGGTCATCTATGCAAAATTCTGTATTTTACTATTTTTCCATATTTTGTGGGCTATATAATCAACTGTTCTCAATCATTTTCTAGCGAAATTTCGTATTCATTGTTTTTACCAGATTTTGTGGGCTACAGTCTATAGTTTTGATCTTTTAAAGAAAAAAATCCTTATTTTGTTGTTTTGGCCATATATTGTGTGCTAAATTCCATAGTTTTAAAACAGTTTTGTAAAATTATGTAGTTTACTATTCTAGGCAAGTTTTGTTGGATATAGACAGTTTTTACTGTTTTCACAAAATCTGTATTTTGTTGTTTTAGCCAAATTTTGTGAGCCACCCTTTCTGGTTGTTTTCATGGAAATTTTATATTTCAAATTTTTGGCCAAGTTTTTTGGGTTACAGGCACAGTTTCAGTCGTTTTCGCTAAATCCTGTATTTCACTGTTTGACCAAGTTTTTGTTAGTTAGTTTACGTGAAATTTCATTATTCTCTATTTTTGCTTGATTTTGTGCGTTCTATAGTCCACAACTTTCAGTCATTTTCATGAAATTTTGTATTACGTTATTTTGGCCAAGTTTTATGGGGCTACAATCCACAGTTTTTTATCGGTTTTGCGAAATTCCATATTTCACTGTTTTGGCAATATTTTATGACATAGTCCATAGTTTTGAACCGTCTTTG
The DNA here is from genome assembly GCA_017893485.1 of Hemerocallis citrina. NCBI lineage: Eukaryota > Viridiplantae > Streptophyta > Magnoliopsida > Asparagales > Asphodelaceae > Hemerocallis > Hemerocallis citrina. The sequence goes on from CM030368.1 coordinate 39,006,248, forward strand.
CAAAATTTTATATTTCACTATTTTGGCCAATTTTTTTGACTGTCCATAGTTTTCGGCTATTTTCGTGAAATTCCGTATTTCACTGTTTTTGCCATATTTTGTGAGCTACCATAATTTTCTGTCGTTTTCATAAAATTTCGTATTTCACAGTTGTGGCCAAATTTTGTGGGCTAGAGTCCACAATTTTCAGACATTTTCTAAAAATTTTGTACGTCACTGTTTTGACCATGTTTTGTGGGTCTACTGTTATGGTGGTTTTCGCAAAATTATGTATTACACTATTTTTTTGTGAGCTGTGGAAAGTTTTCTACCGTTTAATTTCGAATTTCAATGTTATTTTCATAAATTTTCACATTTTACTGTTTATGCCAAATTTTGCGAGAGTCCACAGTTTTCGATCATTTTCGCAAAAATTCTGTATTTCGCTATTTAAGTGAGATATAGTCCACAGTTTCTACCATTTTCATGAAATTCCGTATTTTACTATTTTTGCCAAGTTTTGTGGGCTAAAGTCCAAAGTTTTCGGTAATTTTTATGAAATTCCGTATTTCACTGTTTTGGCTAGATTTTGTGAGATAGTTCATTGTTTTTTAGCCGATTTAAAGATATTTTGAATTCTCATGTTTCACCCAGATTTTTTGTGTACATTGCACTATTTTTTTTTTTTTACGATTTTGAGAAATTTTGTACAAATCTTATTTGACCACCATTTTCGTACGATTTTGAGAAATTCTAAATTTTACTGCTTTGGTCAGATTTTGTAGGTTATGGTCCATCATTTTTGGCTGATTCTTAGAATATATGTATTTCACCGATTTTGCCATATTTTGTCGGTTATAGTCCATCATTCTTAGACATTTTGGAAAAATATTGAATTCCACTATTTTTTTTTGTGGCAGTAGTTCACCATTTTTTGCCGATTTTGTAAAGTTAATTTAATTGTTTCAGTCATATTTGTGCGCAGTCCACCAGTCTAGTCCGATTTTGAGAGTTGTCTATACTTCCTTATTTTTCACAATTTTATGTGCTTCCATCGTTTTCGGTTGATGCTGAGAAAATCACTAATTTAATAAAATTGTTTGGGGGTATAATCTATTATTTTCTGCCAATCTTTTAAAATTTAGAATTTCACTGCTTTCCCCAGGTTTTGTAGGCAATAGTTTGTCACATCAATATTTTTGCTATTTTTTTTTTCAAATTTTGAGAAAACTCTTTCAACCATCTACATCTCTCTATATATCTCTATATATAATGGGAGAGATGGAGTTGTAATTTTTCAACATACAAACCCGTGCAATGCACGTTCTACTCCAACTCTCCCATTAATTACAACAAAAACAAACAAACAAACAAAATTTCACCAATTTAAAAGTGCAACGCACGTGCAAAATAATTTTCAATATTTTTTTAACACCAAACAAACACATGTTGCATGTACAATTCCAATTTTACTTATGAACACGTGCATTGCACGTACAAATCGTAGGTTTTTCTTCAAAATAATTTTCTCATTTACGTGCAATGCACGTCCAACTCAAATACTATTTCTTAACATGTATATCGCACGTAAAAATCCTTCAACTCTTATCAAATGAAAAATGCTAGTATATATAATGATTACATCTGGACAACCTCTCTCTTGCAGATGTTCATTCTAACATGGAAGCTCTAATGGAAGATTTTGCCCACCACAATAATACACATATTCTAATATTACATAACAATACTGTTGTTGTAATCCTATTTTGTAAACTCCACCTTAAAGCAATGAACGGAACCACCCCCCTCTCCCTCATTGTCACCCACTCCGTTGTCGGCGGCAGCTGCAACAACCCACCCCAACATTGCCTTCCTCTATAACCTTCTCCCCTTCAGTCCCTTCCCTCCTCTTGTGCAGCTCTACTTGGCGGTATGGCTTCGTCTTTACTTTCGGAGCTGGAACTTAGTGGCTATGGGCCCAAAGAGGTGGTCCTTTACCAGCCGGTGCCGGTGCCTACCATAGTGCATCACCCCCTCCCCCCCTCTCAAACCACTCTCACCACTGTCAGCCCCCCACCCCTCTCCCTGTGCAGCCACCGTCTACCTCCAAGATACCCCCCCCCCTCCTCACTCACCAACCCCGCTGTCAACCACCACCACCACCATCCCCACCCTAAACCACCGGTGTACCCTCCCGAGAAGGGCAATAAGGGGCTCAGACATACCACTGCATGTGCACACCACAGTGTTCATCAATGCCAGGTATGAGAGTGATCTCAGTCATCATCGCCGCCACTCACCGCCCCCCAGAGGATGGGCCCATAGAGGGAGTCCTCCTACAGGCTGTTTCGAGCGTAAAAGTGACTCTTTCTCAGGCCAACATCACTCCCACGGAGATAGGAACAACCACAGGCAGAGTAAGCACAATGTGCAATGGCAACAATCTCACTGCCTTCAACCCACACCTGCTACTCATCAACAGAGTCACCCCCACCTTCACAGAGACCATCAAAACCATCCCAGTCATCAAATCTATTATCCCCACCATCGCAGGGACCAACGAAACCCTACCGGTCATCAAAGCTATGACCAACACACTTCACACATACTCCCCCAGCCTCCCCCACCTTCGAAATGGAAGGCTAAACCTGCTGTTTCTAAAGATCACCACAAGCCACCGATCGCCCACATTCCCAAACAACCCACCCCTAACCCTCCACTTTCATCCCTACTGCAAACAGAGGAGGTTCAACCTCCACTACAGCCCAGTATTGAGCGGGCCCAAGAAGGGGGTCCACAGAACACAGTTACAATGGAGGGAACACCTGTGGAGAGTGGGGAGCCCAGAGAGGATGAAACATGGATTGAAGTCCAAAGAAAAACACAAAAAAGACACTGAATTTCCCCCCAGAATCAACCAGAACTAAGAAAGAAATAAAGGAAAGGGTGATGCAAACTGGTGTCGTGCTTCAATTGCGGTGACCTGGGGCACTTCCGGCAGGATTGTATGAAAGAGATCCGGTTTTTAAAGTGCATGAAATGGGGGCACATGTCCTACATTTGTACAAATGTTAAGGCTTCCAACAATGATGACGATCGACTGGTTAGAAGAGGCCGGTCACCAGACAACCCCACGGTCATTCGCCTTGCAAACAGCGTAGAGACAATCAAAAGTGAAGAGAAGTGGATCCGCCAATAGTGTGCCATTGCTAGAGTGACAATAGGGTGCCTATCAGAGAACCATCTCATCCAAGCCTTGAACGCCAAATGGCCGATGAGAGCTCACAGAGATTGGGTTGCAAAAATGGTCTTTCCTATTCTTTCCCCTGACCCCAAAGATGTGCCATCTCCAATTCCTGGTGTCCTTCCCTTCGCCGGAGAAGATGACTGAGGTAACGACCATGGGTATAGTGGATTTTGGGCACTTCAAGATGGAATTCTTCCCATGGTCACCAAGATTCGGAGCTGAATTGCCGCAAGGAAAAGATTTTGGATTTGGACCCATAATGTACCACTCCACTTCTGGAAAAAAGAAGCTCTGCAAGAGATCATATCAGAGTTTGGTACCATCGAAGTCATCGACAACAAGATGGTGCGACGAACGGAGATTGTATCAGCCAAAATCTTAATCCAAAGCCCAGATATCACACTAATGCCAAGATTTGCAAAGGTTTTTTCTTCGAGGAGGCATACCTCATCAGATTTGTACTGGATAAGCAAGAGGAGTCAGAGACGGTTGATCCCCTGGCTCTCTCTTCTCCTACTGCAGCACTCAGAGATGGGCGCTCATATAAGCATGTGGTCTAGCCAGAGTGGGACCTTACCTTGGACGGAGCCCACAAGATCGAGCGTGCGCACCAGAAAATCATCAGAGTGGCTAGAGGTATGGAGGTGCACCAAGGCTAGGCGACAAACCCTGAACCCCAAAGAACTCTGACGCACAACGGCGGATCAAAGCCAAAGTTTCACCAAAAAACCCAACGGTCTAGAGTGTCTGCACTTGGTGGTATAGCATCCTACCCCCAAAAAGGCAAGTTCTGCAGAACCAGTATCCAACCTTGGAACTTCCATCAAACTGATTGCTCAAATAGGAAGTCAACCCCTAGCAGCTACGGAGGAAAGACAGCAATGGGAGCAGGTGAGCCCAAGCTTAGCCAACAGAAAAAGTAGATCACCAAAAGGGAAGAAAATGGTATCTTTGGGAAGAGAGTGGCTAAAAAAGGTGCCATTTTAGGGAAGAAGACGAACGGCAGCTCGATCGAAACCAACGAGCTAGTTTAGATCGAGGAAATAGGTTGCCTTTTAGAAGAGGAACAGGACCAACCGAGAAAAAAGGAAACTTTAGGAACTGTGGGAAGGGAGTGCCAGCACCATGGTTCTAATTTGGGGAAGAAGATGAAGGGGGGAGAGATCGAAACCATGAAGTTGGTCTCAAACAAGAGCAGAGGCAGGTTTAGGGAAGAGGAACTGGAAAGGGGAAAAGCTAGATCCGAAATGGTCGCCTCATCAATGCCAAGGAGCGCCTCATCTGCATCGCCTGCTATCTTTGGTAAGAGAGCCACCGAGTGGCGAGGAGACGCATGGCTTCCCCACGTGCCTCTCCTCGTTCACTCCCCTCATTACCGAAGAGGTCACACTTGGCTCCCCCACGTGTCCACCAACGATGCAATTGGTTATTGATGGGCCCAAAGAGGGGCCCAACAAGGAAATTGCAAATTCTGTCTTGGAGAGGCCCACTGGCTGTTTGAACAAGATTATTCAGCCCATGTGTACAAGCCACACCAATAACTTCGGAGTTGAATGGTCTTCTATTGTCTCTACTAGGGTGTCCAACTCCATGCTAGAGAGCCAGAGTGAAGACGATGATCGAGAGGCGAGGTTAAACATAGAAGATAATTTTGTCTACTCGGATGAGGAGTCTTTGGAGTTGACTGTGAGGACGATGCAAAACTAGATATGTCTCCTAATTTTGTCCCCTCCACCTTCCCTCCCACACAATCCACTGCCTCTGTCCCTGCTTACTGCGATAAAGGTTTTAGAGTACAGAAAGTGGCTAAGAGGACTATTGAAGAGTCCCTGGATGATTATCTTGAGATTGCTACGGCGGCCAAGTCTGCTAAGACTAGCGATGGCGGTACACTTTCCTTCCTAGCATCTATTTTCAATTACATGTCTGATAATGAGATTTTTAGTCTATCCAAAACCTGTGGTCTCGTGGTAGGCGATACCGATCGGAACACGTTTCTCCTTAATAAGATTAGGGGGTGGGAGAACGATAGATTTAACCTTATTTCCAACTCGACTTCCAAATCGAGTCATGATCCTTTACCTGCCCATAGTTGATGGACGCTCTATTCTAGAACGTTAGAGGCCTGGGTAGGTGGGGGTAAGCGAGAAATGGTTAGGGAGGTCATCGCTAAATCAAAAGCTAACATTGTTGGTCTACAAGAGACCAAACTGATCCATATGTCTAGACTTAGTAGATTGGGGGGAATCAAATCTCTGAATGGAGAATGTGCCCATCTGATGGGACATCTGGGGGTATTTCCCTAGGTTTTAACCCCGAGATGTTTGTCTGCTTAGATTTTCTCTACGGAAAATTTTCAATTTTGGTCTTGATCCAGCGGAAATCCGACTTGTCGACCCAATCAATTATGGTGTTCTATAGGCCGCACACTTCTACATCCAGGATGGCTTTCTGGATAGAACTAAGAGCGATTCACACACATTGGACACATCCCTGGGTGGTGGAGGAGATTTTAACATCACCAGGTTCGCATCAGAACACAGAGGTAGAGGATCCAGTGAATCTGATAGGGAAGCGTTTAATAAGGTTATCGCAGACCTGGAACTGGTTGACATTCCCATAACTGACAGGCTTTTTACCTGGTCTAACATGCAATCGTCTCCCATTTTAGCTAAACTTGATAGGATCTTGGTCTCCACCGACTGGGGGACCAAATTTCCGATGTCTTCGACTAAATCCCTACCTAAACCCACCTCGGATCATGTCCCTTTTATCTTGTCTTCCGGTGAAGTGCAACCTAGAAAATTTCCGAAGTTTAGATTCGAGAAACCATGGTTAGAAATCCAGGGCTTCCATCACTTGGTCAACGAGAATTGATCCCGCCCGACTAGAGGGACTGAAGCGACTGTTATATGGTGTGAAAAAATTAGAAAACTTCGGACAAAGCTCAGGAAATGGATCGGACCAGATTTGCACTGATTTGGAGGGCAAAAGATTCCCTCCTTGAGAGTATCGGGGAACTTGAGAAAATTGAAGAAACTAGAGACCTGCTACAGGATGAGCGGAATAGGTTGCTCCAATTCAGATAGAAAATTGACCAACTTTATAGGCTTGGGGAAATCAAATGGCAACAACGGCCTAGGATCTCGTGGCTCAAAGAGGGAGACATGAACATAGCATTCTTCCATCGAGTAGCCATTGCCCGACGTAAATCTAACCTCATTCACTCGATCCACTCGGATTCGGGAATGATTCAAGGTGATGAGGATATCAGAGTGGCATTCCAATCTCATTCCAAGATCCTTTTTGGACACAAAGTGGATTTGAGAGTCCCTCTCCACCACGAGTTCTGGCGGGACCCGACGGGCAACTCAGAACCTTTGTTTCGAGCCCTAGAAACCCCCTTTATGGAGAAGGAAATCTCGGAGGCAGTCCAGCAACTTGGAAAGGACAAAGTCCCAGGGCCAGATGGTTTCCCAATCCTTTTCTACCAGACATTCTGGGAGGAAATCAAAGACGACCTTCTGAATTTGTTTGCTGATTTCTACGACCATAAGCTCAAATTAGGTAGAATTAATTTTGCAGAGGTTGTGCTGATCCCTAAGAAAGAAGACTCTGCGGGTGGGTGACTTTTGCCCTATTAGTCTCCTAAACTGCTCCGTGAAGATCATTACCAAGACTCTCGCTAATAGACTGGGAAAGATGATGGATGGTCTCATTAGTCACAATCAGACGGGGTTCATTAAAGGACGATATATTCAGGACAGTATAACCATGGCTGAAGAAATTATCCACCAATGCCACGTGTCAAATGCTAAGAGCTATCTCCAAAAGCTGGGCTTCGAGAAAGCTTACGATTCGGTTGAATGAGACTGTCTTCTAGAAGCGCTGGCTAGAAGAGGATTTGGGGATAGATGGATCAGATGGATCTACACATGTCTCACCACCAGTAGAATTGCAATTTTGGTGAATGGGATTTCGGGACACCCATTTTCATGCAAATGGGGCCTCGGACAAGGATATCCGCTATCCCCCCTCCTCTTCACCATTATGGAAGACGTACTTCGATCCATGATGGCTAACTACAGTAGAGCATGCTGGATCTCGCCGGTGGCTAAGGGAGATAATTGCCAAGGCTGCTCAATCCTTCAATATGCGGACGATACCCTGCTATTTGGAAATGGCAACCTCGGGGAAACAGCCGCCTTCAAAGGAATTCTGTATAGTTTTGAAGCTTGGTCTGGCCTCAGGGTTAACTTCCACAAAAGTGCTTTTACCTCCATTGCCATAACTACAGAGGAGACACTAGAACATGCCACGATTCTCAGTTGCTCCATCGAGGGTTTCCCAATTAAGTACCTCGGGCTGCCACTGAGACCGGGGAAACTAAAAAAGGTTGATTGGTTACCCATCATTGACCGGGTTGAGAACCGTATGGCAGGCTGAAAGGTAAAGCTTTCCCTTTGGAAGGAAGAGTCGCGCTTATTAATGCAGTCCTCTCAAATCTGCCAACCTATTATTTGTCCTTCTTTGAAATGCCGCGATGGGTTATTCAGAGAATTGACCGGTCTTGTAAACGATTTTTATGGAAAGGAGCAAACCCGGATAGAAGCAGCTATCACCTTATTAGATGGGAGAAAGCTTGTATGAAGAAGATACACGGAGGTCTAGGTATTATTGATCTTTGAGATATGAATCTTGCTCTTCTGGGTAAATGGTGGTGGAAAGTTTTCCACCCTAATGGAGAAGGGTGGCAAGATTTCGTTCAGGGATATCTACATGGGAATGGAACGAGAAATTTGGGCTTCAGGGTAGGCCCACGTGTGTCCTGATTCTGGAAAGGTATCGCTAAGGCCTACGAACCCTTCATTAGTTGCGTGACATCAGTTATCGGTAATGGCAGGCTCACCAGACTCTGGTGGGATAAGTGGTGTGGTGACCACACACTTAGAGCTATATTCCCCGTCCTTTATGAACGACATCACAACCGCACTGCACGGATGCCGCAGCCTGGAAAAGAAACACCTGGAAACCGGCCTTTAAACACACTAGACTCGGGCTCTCAACTTAGACTCATGGAATTTTAGACCTATATCACCAACGCTGGAATTAATTGCTCTCAGGGTCTTGATAGGAAGTCTTGGGGACTAGAAAAGAACGACACGTTCACCGTTCATTCCTTGTGTAACTCCTGTTTCCCCAAACCTGTATTTTATGTGTATTTTTCTATATTTAAAATTTTTGTAAATTAATTTTTCTGCTTTCAAATTCTTTGTTAAAATGTGATGTTAGATTTTCTGTTAAAGCCTATTTTTAATCAACAGTTTATTTATAACTAGTTCTCAATGATATTTTTTTTATAATACAAATATTTTTATTATGCTTTGGATTATTATGTTTATGTTTATGATTTTTTATGATTATTGTTGTTTTTGTTATTCGTGTTATTTTATCTTTTACTCTTGATTGTTAATTTAAAAATCTATTTCTATTGTTATTTGTATTTATAGTATTTCAAATAATTTCTATCTTGTAGATCAATATATATTTTGCTATATAATCCTACTTTTATTTATTACTTTATCTATTCGATTTGATCTTTTATTTAAATCCAATTTGTTATCCTATGAAATTAATCATTATCCATACCCATTAAACAAATCCTACTACTACTCCTAATTACCCATAATCCAATTACCCATTAACCCTAATCCCCTTATATATATATATATATATATATATATATATATATATATATATATATATATATATATATATATATATATATATATATATATATATATATATATATATATATATATATATATATATATATCTCCCTTCAAACCCTAAACCTAACATCTAAACCCTACACCTGGCATACCCTCTTTCTTTATCTCCCCTTGGCGGCGCCACACACACCCGACGCCCAGCCCCAGGCCGAGCCCTCTCTCCTACCTGCACTCCAACCCACAACACCCCAACACTCGAGCCCCATCATCCCTTGGCCGACCATCTCCTACACCACCATATAATCCCTAGTCTCTCTTTCTTGGTGTTCTCTTGTGGCTGCAAGCCACTATTGTCATCATCCCTCTTGGATCATCTCTCTTTTGGTGGAATTGATCGTGTGGAGATTTTCGCTCAAGTTAGCTTGGATTCATTCGTTCCTGGATTTTCGTTCGTGGATTTTGCTCATTGTCGGGAATCCATTATTCTTGATTTTTGTTGCTTTCATCCCCGGTTAAGGCAAGTAACTTGTATTCCAATTCCTTTGTTTGATACAAGTCAAAAATACCACCTATAGTGTAGTTGGGTCTAGAGACGACTCTTGTTTGTGTTATTCTTGATGGGTTTTATCTCTATTGTGAAAACTTGACCATAGTTGCCTCACGACACAATATGAACATGAATTAACTTAGGTTTTACCCGTTCTTGATTTGATCATGTAAGTGAGACTTCTTGTGAGAATTTGGATATTTGTTGAGAACCAAGTGATAGGCTTGATTAAGATATGTTAATAACCCTAATTCAGGATATTTGGACACTTGGTAGACTCGATTTCACATTTGGTTGTGCTTTGAACAAGTTTTGTATGATATATGTTGAGTTGTTGTTAAAGGAAAAAATCTGTATTTTGTCGCTGATCTATTTTGTTTGCTGTTTTGGACTGTCTTAAATTTAGTATCTTAATTTCAGTATAAAACAGGAGTTTTAGAGAATTTTGTCTATTTCCAAATCCCTCTGACCTTGCTAGATTTCGTTTTTGTATGTTTGACTTATGACTATTTTACTATAGAGGTGTAGATCTTTTTCAGATTTCGTTTCTTGGTAATTTTGATGATTAAATTATTTTGATACTGTGCTACACATATTATTTCGATCTGAAACTTTGATCAGTTTTCCAATACTTATCTAGGAATTACCCAGAATTTTGGTAGATTTTATTGACGAGTTTTAGATGTCGTTTCATGCTTGTTTATAAGAACTATACTTGCTGTATTTTGTTTGATGTTCTGTAATGAAACGTATTTTCACCCTGATTCTTTTTACTATATGAAAAATATTTGTGAAATATTAAAGTTAAAATATTTTTTCTATTTTCATCTCCTTTTGGCGGATTTGGATTTCGTTTCACGGCTTGCGAGATATTTGAGTTTTCATACAGCAGTGTTGGGAATTCCAGATTTTCCAAAGTATCGTTTCTTGATGTTTTCTTATATTCGATGACTAAACTAATTTTACTAAAATATTATGAAACTTCAGATTCGGATTATAGACATATAGGTGAATACCCCAGATATTTCCTGAATTTATTTGAGAGGTTTTGATGCGGTTTTCCTGACTGAGAATTCGTTTTACTGATTTCTGTCTAAACATGTTTTTCTGGATTCAAACCTGTTTTGAGTTAAGATGTTGTGAATTACTATATGACTTATTTATATTCACTAGATTTGTGTGGGAGTCTATTTTCAGATCCTTCAACGGATCCAGATTTGGATATTTGTAGTAGCAGAAATTACTATTTTTGTACAATACTGTCTTGCTGTCCTGAACTAGAAAACTAGTTGTTTTACCCTGTTATGTATTGTCTTGTACCTGTACTTGTTTATCTTGCACCCTGAACCTGATACATGTTTATACCCTGTTATTCTTGCTTTGTTTTGTGACACATACATGCATGCTTAATTATAATAACAAATAACTAAGCCGGGGTTTAATGGGAAAGATCTAGTAGTGGATAGTGCAGAAACGTATACTCGGAAGGAGACTTGTGTTTCTTGTATTACATGTTTACCGATCAAGTTTACCGACCAAGTTATCGATCAAGTTTACCGACCAAGTTCTGTGATTCTGTGATTTTTCGAGTACACTGCCCTGTATGGTCCCCTACGAAATCTAAAACGAAATTGCATTGACTGTATCAACCATATTGTAAAAGAATGGATGCATGAAGTGCTATCTAGATAGTAATCACTATAAGACTTGATACATGATCCTTCAACGTGATACTTGATTACTTGACACTTGATACATGATTACATGATACTTGACACTTGATGCATGTTTAAATGATACTTGATTACTTGACACTTGATTCATGCCATTTACACTTGTTCACTTTGCCATACTAGTTGTTTATTTTGACATCATGCTTATACCATGTTGCTAGTTAGTTTTCCCCATGTACTTGTATCCTACATTATAAGTGGCCCGTAACTTGCAATTGACGGGTACTTATTTTTTTTCTTTTCCTCTTCCCTGCATTCGTTGAATTGCAGATTTTGGAGAACAGCTTCCAGATGGTATCGGTGACATGAGATATTAGTGCCAGATTTGCTATTATTATTTGTTGTAGCTTGCTTGAACAATAATTGTATTCATGTATTTGGATTTATTCTTGTATTTGGGCAATGTGACGCAGGATTGTTTGTGTTATTCAGATCATGACTATTTGAGATTTATATATTTTATTTCAAGTATTCTTGTTGGTATTTGGTTCATATGTGCATGTGGTTGACTTTTCTGGCTTCCAACTCTGATTATATTGTTATATGTTGTAAAGATTTTTGAACAGCTTATAGATGATGAAAATCATTCACTGGGCTTTTGTCACATATCTGTATTCCGTATTCTCTTTTGGGAAGCAGGGCATGACAGGATTTTTAGTGGTATTAGAGCACCAGGTTTGGCTAATGTATTACTTTAACTGATATATTAGACAAGCTTGACTCGAACTGGGATCGGCTCAACATTTCACCAACCATGCATACATAAATGAATTATTACCAATATTGATCTGGGTACTAGTCTTATTCCATTCATTGGATCCCTTCTTATTCGATTTCTTGATTCCTTGTTTCTTCCGTCTCTTTTAGTCGTTCTCATTTGTTGATTCCTTATTGGATATAGTTTCGTTCTTTCCGTACCCATATTCCTTTGATTCTTTCATTCATCTTCATTTGTTGACTCATTTTGAGTATCATGGTAGTTATTCTTTTCCTGCTATATCCTCTTCAAATTCTGCTTGTGCCTCCTCGTTCCTCTTCCTTCATATTCGATTCTTTGGTTTCTTATTTTCTTTAGTTCCTTGTAGTCGTCCTCCCTTTTTGACTCTTTATTGAGTATAAAATTCATTCTTCTCCTGCCTATATTTTCTTTATATATATATATATATATATATATATATATATATATATATATTTCCGAATATTTTGTGTATTTCGATTATTACTTGTTATATTTTGGATCTTCTATAAAAATGTTTTCTAAAAATTTTATTATTTCGAATAACTGTGTATTTTAATATCACAAATTTTAAAATGTAACTTCGTACTTAAATTGAGCAATCAATATCTAAGTACATGCGGAAGATTGCATCATCTTGTTCATCGTTTTGTTGCAACTGGATGTCGAGATGGCAAACATGCAACTAGACACCAATAGAGGCAATTGCAACTGGATATCGGTGAAGCAAAATGTGCAACCGAATATCCAGATGGTAACCTGCAACCTGATGTCGTGAAGGCAAACCTGAAACTTGATGTCGAGAAGAAAAGTGAACAGATGGATATAAATGAGGCGAACCCACATCAAAAAATTTCTACTACTACTATTATTATTGTTTTCCGTATTATTATTTTTATTACTATTACTATTATTATTATTGTATTTTTCTTACTATTTTATTTTTGATGTTGATATTGAATTACTTTCATCAAAATGATGAACCCAAAATTATTTTCTGCCTTGTATTATTATCCTTACCAGTACTGTTAATATTTTATTATTATTATTATTATTAACAGTATGTTAATGATAATTATTATTGTTATTATTATTTTTATTATTTTTGTCATTATTATTTTATTACTATTATGTGTTGATTTTTGTATTATTAATATTATTTTTGTTAATGCTCATTAGTTTTGACCTAATTATTTAAATTAAAGTCATCATCAAAGCCCAATTTTAATCTGGTGTCTCATTCTTTTCTTCCTGCTCGGATCGTTGCTTGGTGTCACGTGGTTTACAACGACATGTCTGCAGCTTGGAACGTCGTCATCAGAGTGGCGCAGCAGAAGCGTGGTGGGCCCATAACCCACAGGTCTCAGGATCATATTGTTGCTTCTCCTTCCTTGCATTGTTTCGGTTTCCTCTATCTCTTGCAATTGTTCTCATCCGTTGACTTATTGTTTGATTCAATTCTTCCCTGTCTTTTCTCTCTTTGATTCCAGTTCTGCTTACTTCCTATCTTGCTTTATTATCTTGTGTTTTTCTTTCCTTTTGATACAGCTTAATATCTTTCTTGCATTCCTTTGATATCATTGCTATCCACTTCTTCTTTTTCTGCTGTTGCCAATGCTTTGTTCCTTACCCTTAGCCCTCTGTTTTTTTACCCTCCCTAAGTTTGTTTTTCCCCTGTCCAATGTACCGCCTAAGCAAATTTCGAGTACGAAATTTTATTGTAAGGTGGGTAGGATTCGTAACCCCTGTTTCTCCAAACCCGTATTTTATGTGTATTTTTCTATATTTAAAATTTTTGTAAATTAATTTTTCTGCTTTCAAATTCTTTGTTAAATTGTGTTGTTAGATTTTCTGTTAAAGCCTATTTTTAATCAACAGTTTATTTATAACTAGTTCCCAATGATATTTTTTTTATAATACAAATATTTTTATTATGCTTTGGATTATTATGTTTATGTTTATGATTTTTTATGAATATTGTTGTTTTTGTTATTCGTGTTATTTTATCTTTTACTCTTGATTGTTGATTTAAAAATCAATTTCTATTGTTATTTATATTTGTAGGATTTCAAATAATTTCTATCTTGTAGATCAATATGTATTTTGATATATAATCCTAATTTTATTTATTACTTTATCTATTCAATTTGATCTTTTATTTAAATCCAATTTGTTATCCTATGAAATTAATCATTATCCATACCCATTAAACAAATCCTACTACTACTCCTAATTACCCATAACCCAATTACCCATTAACCCTAATCCCTTTATATATATATCTCTCCCTTCAAACCCTAACCCTAACATCTAAACCTTACACCCGGCGTACCCTCTTTCTCTATCTCCCCTTGGCGGCGGCGCACACACCCGACGGCCAGCCCCAGGTCGAGCCCTCTCTCCTACCTGCACTCCAACCCACAACACCCCAACACACGAGCCCCATCATCCCTTGGCCGACCATCTCCTACACCACTATATAATCCCTAGTCTTTCCCACTTGGTGTTATCTTGTGGCCGCAAGCCACTATTGTCATCATTCCTCTTGGATCATCTCTCTTTTGGTGGAATTGTTCGTGTGGAGATTTTCGCTCAAGTTTGCTTGGATTCATTCGTTCGTGGATTTTCGTTCGTAGATTTTGCTCGTTGTCAGGAATCCATTATTCTTGATTTTTGTTGCTTTTATCTCCGGTTAAGGCAAGTAACTTGTACTCCAATTCCTTTGTTTGATACAAGTCAAAAATACCACCTATAGTGTAGTTGGATCTTGAGACGACTCTTGTTTGTGTTATTCTTGATGGGTTTTGTCTCTATTGTGAAAACTTGACCATAGTTGCCTCACGACACAATATGGACATGAATTAACTTAGGTTTTACCAATTCTTGATTTGATCATGTATGTGAGACTTCTTGCGAGAATTTGGATATTTGTTGAGAACCATGTGATAGGCTTGATTTAGATATGTTAATAACCCTAATTCATTATGTTTGGACACTTGGTAGACTCGATTTCATGTTTGGTTGTGATTTGAACAAGTTTTGTATGATATATGTTGAGTTGTTATTAAAGGGAAAAATCTGGGTCGCTGATCTGTTTTGTTTGCTGTTTTGGACTATCTTAAAGTCAGTATAAAACAGAAGTTTTAGAGAATTTCGTCTATTTTCAAAACCCTCTTACCTTGCTCGATTTTGTTTCCGTATGTATGAGTTATGACTGTTTTACTACAGAGGTGTAGATCTTTTCCAGATTTTGTTTCTTGGTAATTTTGATGATTAAATTATTTTGATACTGTGCTACACATACTATTTTGATCTAAAACTTTGATCAGTCTTCCAATACTTATTTAGGGATTACCCAGAATTTTGGTATATTTTATTGACGAGTTTTAGATGCCGTTTCACGCTTGTTTATAAGAACTATACTTGCTGTATTTTGTTTGCTGTTCTGTAATGAAACGTATTTTGACCCTGATTCTTTTTACTGTATGAAAAATATTCGTGAAATATGAAAGTTAAATTACTTTGTCTATTTTCATCTTCCTTTGGCGGATTTGGATTTTGTTTCACGGCTTGCGAGATATTTCAGTTTTCGTACAGCAGTGTTTGGAATTCCAGATTTTCCAAAGTATCATTTCTTGATATTTTCTTATTTTTGATGACTAAAATAATTTTACTGAAATATTATGAAACTTTATATTCTTATTCTAGACATGTAGGGGAAAACCCCAGATTTTTCTTGAATTTATTTGAGAGGTTTTGATGAGGTTTTCCTGACTGAGAATTCATTTTACTGATTTCTGTCTGAACATATTTTTTTGGAATCAATCCTGTTTTGCATTACGATTTTGTGAATTACTATATGACTTATTTATATTCTCTAGATTTGTGTGGGAGTCTATTTTCCGAATCCTTCGACGGATCCAGATTTGGATATTTTTTGTAGCGGAAATCACTATTTTTGTACAACACTGTCTTGCTGTCCTGAACTAGAAAACTAGTTGTTTTACCCTATTATGTGTTATCTTGTACCTGTACTTGTTTATCTTACACCCTGAACCTGATACATGTTTATACCCTATTATTCTTGATTTGTTTTGCGACACATACATGCATGCCTGATTATAATAATAAATAACTAAGCCCCGGAGTTTAATGGAAAAGATCTAGAAGTAGATAGTGCAGAAACGTGTACTCGGAAGGAGACTTGTGTTTCCTGTATTACATGTTTACCGATCAAGTTTACCGTCCAAGTTACCGATCAAGTTTACCGACCAAGTTCTGTATTCTGTGATTTTCCGTGTACACTGCCCTCTATGGTCCCCTACGAAATCTAAAACGAAATGGCATTGACTGTAGCAACCATGTAGTAAAAGGATGGATGCATGAAGTGCTACCTAGATAGTAATCATTATAAGAGTTGATACGTGATCCTTGAACATGATACTTGATTACTTGACACTTGATACATGATTATATGATACTTGACACTTGATGCATGTTTACATGATACTTGATTACTTGACACTTGATTCATGCTATTTACACTTGTTCACTTTGCCATGCTAGTTGTTTATTTTGACATCATACTTATACCATGTTGCTAGTTAGTTTTTTCCTTGTACTTGTATCCTACATTATAAGTGGTCCGTAACTTGCAATTGATGGGTACTTATTTTTTTTCTCTTTCCCTTTTCCCTGCATTCGTTGAATTGCAGATTTTGGAGAACTGCTTCTAGATGGTATCGGTGACATGAGATATTTGTGCTGGATTTGCTATTATTATTTCTTCTAGCTTGCTTGAACAATAATTGTATTCATGTATTTGGATTTATTCTTGTATTTGGGCAATGTGACCCAGGATTATTTGTGTTATTCAAATCATGACTATTTGAGATTTATATATTTTATTTCAAGTATTCTTGTTGGTATTTGATTCATATGTGCATGTGGTTGACTTTTCTGGCTTCCGACTCTGATTATATTGTGATATGTTGTAAAGATTTCTGAACAGCTTATGGATGATGAAAATCATTCGCTGGGCTTTTGTCACGTATCCGTATTCCGTATTCTCTTTTGGGAAGCGGGGCGTGACACATTGTATAACCGCATTCAGTTTAGGGGATGTACCTCAAAGTGGTCGAGCGTTATTTGGAAGCCGAAAGCCCTACTGAAAATTAAAGTTTTCTTATGGCTGGTGCTCAATGATGTAATTTTGACTAGAGAGAACCTAACTAAATGTCGACCAAATGTGGATTCTTATTGTGGTTTCTGCAATGCTGCCCCTGAGACTAGAAACCACCTTTTTTTACAGTGTCCTAGGAGCAAAGAGGTACTCGTTGAGGTACTCAAAGCCCTGGGGAAGAATCAGTACCCTAGTGGGTATCTAGATCTGTGGGTAGGCCTAAAGTTCGCTACTGAGAGAAGAACTATGAGAGAAGCGTGGTTTATCGCTATCGCCGTAACGACCTGGGTTCTTTGGCTAGAAAGGAATAATTGTTATTTTCGTGGGACCTATAATAATTTATCTGCAAATTTGACTCATATTATGCATCTTATTTTCTTTTGGGCTAATGTGGCTGCAACAGGTCCCAGAGGGAGGATTGCGAGCGTCTTCAAGGTAGAGGACTGTGATGATGTTGAAGTTGAGATAGACTCGACGATCGACTAACTGATAGCTTAGCCTTTTATTGTTGATAGATCCTGTAACGCCCCGAATTCCAAATAAAGCCGAATTCGAGATTCCACAGGATCTTTACTTCACTTCGTACAATTTTACAAGGAAATTAAAAACTTTTCTCAATAACACATCAGAGTTTGTTACAATGTCACACAGTAGAAGACAAAAATAATTTACAATGAAACATTTACAACATCTTTGAACAGTATTAGCACATCCACTTTATAACTTCATGAACAGCCATTACCTGCATATAAGACTGTGGGCACGTCCATTGATTACAACTGACAAAATGTTATACACGGCTATCCTCTCTATGCCGGGATTAGTATAACGATCTCCATACTTTAACAAATCACAAAAATTGAATGAACAATAAAGTGGCAAAAGTGATTACTCTAAACATATAAGTGTATGTCATGCCTTAATGCCTAATGCACACATTTTTATACTAGGATGACACTAATAGACACTTGTTCGGATTCTATGCATCCCATACTATATAGGTCCAAGGGCAAGCGCCTACGTACTCCACAATAAAGGGTTCGATCCCTCGCCATGACAACTACTCAATAATAAGACAAAGTTAAGACGTTCCACGAGTACGGATTCCAGCCTCGGGGAACTGCCGTAACAAATCTCCTGCCTGACTGTTATACAGAATCCTCATCGTTCAAACCTCCCGCAGGTGCCCCTCTAGTCCCGGTATACGTACATACATTGGAGATGGTAAACTATCCGCCTAACTTCGTTAAGTCCCGGATTTCAATATAAACTATCAGCCCAATTACTCAAGATCCCGGAATCCACCGCTGACCCGTCCTCATAATCCCGAATTTAAAAATAAAAGCCCGTCTCCCATGGAGCAACCACAGTCCACCAACTGGGTCAATAGCCCCGGTGAACTACCGCAACAAGCCCACCGTCCGACTATATAGAGTGCCCCACTTACGTTTGCCTAGGTCTTACTACATCTTTACTTAAGTGCCTAGTCATTTTTAATTCAAGACATGAATGTGTTATCAACCCTAGAATCAGTCTTACCTCATACCGGATTTGTTCACAAAAAATACGAGATCGCCTGACGGCAATATCTCGAAATCAAATCCAATATAATCTTTTCAAGAAATGTACCATGTGTTATCAACCAAAGATCTCGAGTGTGCTTTCAATTTTTCATGGGGAAGGCAGGGGCGTTGGTGGGTCCTGAAGAAGGTCTGTGATGGAGTTTACCATGTTCAGTTTCCGACAACCACTGAGGCTGAAGCTGCGATTGCGGAGGGAGTGTTTCATTTCTCCAGCTACAATGCAACTTTCTCCCCTTGGTCATTGGACTTTGGAGCCAGGTTGAGGCCGAAACCCTGTTTCATCTGGATCAACCTACCACTACTACCTTTTCACCTGTGGAACAGGGGGTCCATTGATTGCCTTGTTAAGCCCTTCGGTAAGCTCATCACCCTCAGCCGGGAGATGACAAATGCAGAAACCCGGGATCAAGCACTTGTCCTTATCGAGGTTGAAGACCTCACACTAATCCCCAAATCCCTTACTATCAAGTACACTACGCCCTGGAGCCTTCAAAGCCATGTTCATGATGTGCCAGTTCTGTTGCTTGGGAACCCATTTCTGGTTGAGGATGTTCAATCTGGTAAGGTTCAATTATTCACGACTGCAGGAGCCTCCGATGAGTTGGGCAGCACTAGCTTCTGGCATCCTAAGATGCAAGATGAGCCTAGCACAGACGAGGCTGGAGATCACCGGCATCAAACACCGGCTAAGAACGACATGGAAAATGATTTGAAATCCTGAGATTTGGGGAAGGGTACCCCAACTGTCCTGCATTCTCCGCATGCAGAGGAAAATTTGGAAAACTTTTTGAATATCCCTAATTTGGCGGGATCAAGCCTAAACAAGGGGATCTCACCTGCTCCAACTATATCTCCCAGATCTGCAGAGGACCCCATGCCTAAATCAAATCCTGACATGCTGGAGCCGCCTTTTGTTCAGATCTCCGAATCATCAAATAACAACAACAATATAGCCCCACAGGGTCGCGAAACAGCTCAGCTAAATCCTGATGACTCATCAAATGAAAGCTCACAGGAGGAAGTAAGGGAAATGGTGTGGAAAGGCACGCTTGTTATGCTTCCGCTTTTCCTTTTCTCCAAAATTCAGCCAGCTGTGGAGGGAGCACTTCGTGAGTCTATTAGAGAAGATGCGAGCAAGATGATTGAAGGGGAAAAGGTGATCTTCAGGGCTGGCACCAGCAAAGGATGCGCTGAAAGCTTCCGCACCCGCTCTCTGTTGCGAAGAAATGTTCCCAAAGCTGCAAGCTCCTTCTCTTCAGTTCCACCGGGCTTTCAGGAAGGTCCTTCAAAGAAGATGAAGCGCTCCAGATCTGCAGGAAAACTTAAGAGTACAAGACCATTCATGAAGCACTTGTCTACTACCATCAAGAAGAAAACTACAGGTACCTCCTCTTCAAATTCTTCAGTTACTAATGTGCATCTAAATCCTTTTGAATTGCTTTCAAATGAGGATATTATAAAAGTAGCTGAATCCATTGGAGTGGAGGCTAAAGGGCCACACTCACTGCATGTCTTCAGGGGCCATTGGAAGGTTGTAGATGATCAAACTGATCAACTACAACACTCTGAATAGCTGCCTGGTTATAATTGGTTTTTTTGGTGTTGAGCATATTGATACATTTCTTTCCAATGAAGACAACTAGCTGGAATGTTAGAGGGTTGGGTAGCCCTGACAAATACTCCCTAATAAAAGAAGGAATCCGTAGCTGTTCCCCATCTATTATCTGCTTGCAAGAGACCAAGCTCAGGAAGCCAGGCCCACGAAAGCTTTCATCAATTGGAGGAGGTCTTATCACAAAATGGATACAGCTTGACTCCATTGGCAGCTGCGGTGGCATTCTACTAGGATGGAATGACCAACACTTTGATTGTACATACTCGGCAGTGGATATTTTATCTGAATCTGCTTCTTTCAAAAGTTGATCTTCATCCAAAGAGTGGTCACTCACATCAGTCTATGCACCTTTTGATTTGGAGGATTGCAAACTCTGTTTTTTTTGAAATTCAACAACGCAGGAGTCACCTCAAAGATGCTTGGGTTCCGTGTGGAGACTTCAATGTAACTATTTCAGATGCTGAGCGATCCAGTGGAAAAGGCTCAACAAGGGATATAAGATGCTTTCGTGATTTCATACATGACTTGGCCCTAATTGATCTCCCACTATCAGGAAGGAAATACACCTGGTCCAACCTTAGAAGCTCCCCCTTATTTGCCAGACTGGACAGATTCTTGATCTCTGCAGCTTGGGAATCTTCCTTTCCTAACTGCATCCAGTATTCACTGCCAAGATTCTCATCTGATCACTGCCCTATCGTCCTCGACAATCAAGTCATCAGTCATCAAGTCCATTATTTCAAATTTGAAACAGCCTGGCTTCAACACTCCGCGTTTGTCCCTTCAGTAGAAGAATGGTGGAAGACTTTCATGTGCACTGGGAATCCGGCTGATATTTTTGCAACAAAGCTTACCCTTCTAAAAAGAAGAATTCGGCGCTGGAGAAATGAAATTTTTGACCACATTCGGCAGAAGAAGAAGCAGCTGCAAGAGAAATTACTGAAGTTGGAGATTGAGGCAGAGTAATCTCTTACTGCGGTTGACCCCCTAAAGACAATCCAAGTGGAGCTACAAAATCTTATCAGGACTGAGGCAGTATATTGGAAGCAAAGATTGAGAGTTCAATGGATAAAGGAAGGAGATGCAAACTCAAAATTCTTTCACTGTATTGGAAATAGGAGAAGGAGACGAAACCTCATACACAGCCTTATCATTGATGACACACTGGTAACCTCTCCAACCCTGATTAGAGAGGCTTTTGAGAAACATTTCAAAGCAATCTGTGGTACAACTCCTCAGATAGATTTTCGGATTGATTGGCAATCTCTTTATCCTTAAACTGACTTATGCTTGGAGCATTTGGATGACCCGTTCACTATGGAAGAGGTTAAATTGGCTGTCTTTGGAATGAGCAGTGACAAAGCGCCAGGCCCTGATGGTTTCTCAATGAGCTTTTATCATACTTTTTGGGATACTATCAAGGATGATCTTTTTGCCATGCTTCTGTCGGTACACAGGGGAGATACTCATCTTGACAGGCTAAACTACTCCAACATTATGTTAATTCCCAAGTGTGAAGGGGCAAATTTGGTCTCTGATTACAGACCATGATCTTGCTCAACTGCTCCTTCAAAATTTTCACCAAGATCCTTGCAAACAGGCTAGCCCATATCCTACACTCACTTGTGTCCTCTTCTCAAAGTGCCTTCCTGAAGGGTAAATCTATGGTGGATAGTTTCCTCGTAGCTCATGAAGCTATCAACTTATGTAGTAAACGCAACTCTGATGCTCTTTTGTTCAAGATTGATTTTGCAAAAGCTTTTGACATGGTAAGTTGGGATTTTTCAGACCAACTATTAATCGCTAGAGGCTTTGGGCCAGCCTGGTGCAGGTGGATCCATATGATCATGAGGACAGCAAAGTCTTCAATTCTTATAAATGGAGAGGGGGGAAGACAAATTAACTCCAAGCGAGGGCTTAAGTAGGAGGATCCTCTTTCGCCAATGCTTTTCATCCTAGCAGTAGATGTGTTAGCTCAGATGCTCTATAATGGTCGCAGAAATGGTGCTTTCTCACCACTTCCTGTCCGGGGATCACTTGCTGATCTATCAGTTCTGCAATTTGCAGATGACACGCTCCTTTTCTGTAAAGGAGACGAGCATGATGTTATCAACCTAAAGGTGACACTACATCTATTTGCAAATATCTCAGGATTGGCCATAAATTTAAATAAATCCTCAATTGTTTACTTTGGTAAATTGAAGATGATGCTTCAGGCTTTTCAACCATCCTAGGTTGTAGGAAGAATGCTTGCCTATTCAGTATCTTAGCATGCCATTATCTAATGGGAAGCTCGGCAAAAGAAATTGGCAGCCGCTGATCCTCAAGATTGAGAGAAGACTCTTTGTGTGGAAAGGCAAAATGCTATCCCGAGGGT
The DNA here is from genome assembly GCA_017893485.1 of Hemerocallis citrina. NCBI lineage: Eukaryota > Viridiplantae > Streptophyta > Magnoliopsida > Asparagales > Asphodelaceae > Hemerocallis > Hemerocallis citrina. The sequence goes on from CM030368.1 coordinate 39,028,979, forward strand.
GAAGGCTAGTACTTATAACTGCCATTCTCAATGCTTTACCGGTCTACTTCGCTTCATTCTTCAAACTGCCCCTTTGGATAATCAAAAGGATCGATCAAATCCGAAGCAGGTTTTTCTGGTGTGGCTCAGACACTGATGCAAGAGGAGTGGCATGTATGCAGTGGCAGAAGATCTGTCAGCCTAAGAAGCAAGGTGGGCTAGGGGTTCTTGACTTGAAAGTCTTTAATGAAGCACTCCTGATGAAGTGGTGGTGGAAGCTGGTAGCATCTGATTCACTACCAAGCCAAACATTACTGAGTCTTTATCTTAGAAGCAACTCCAACACCCTAATTTGCCCCTTAACTGCTTCCAGCTTCTGGAAGGAGATTTTCCATCTCAGAGAACAATTCTTGTTAAATGTAAATTGGAGGTTAGGTAAGGGGAACCTTATCAATTTTTGGACGTCGAAATGGATAAATGGCTACAGTATTTCTTCTCTGTGTCCAATGCTGGCTGATGCAGCATGGAATCTAGAAGCTGATGTCCTTTCCCAAGGCTCCTGGATTGATGGAAAGTGGATCTGGCAACCAAGGCTTAAATGTGTCGCCAACCATTCAATTCGAGAGGAGAAGAAGAAGCTTCTTGACCTGATTTTACACTTCCAGCCTTCACTCTCAGAAGATCAACCTTCATGGGGACTCACTCTGACAGCCCAATTCACTGTCAAGTCAGCATACAACTTCTTCATCACCTCTGGCCTCCGTTCCCTGTATTTTGTTGCAGCATGGTCCTCTTCAGCGCTGCTAAAATGCAAAATCTTCATCTGGCAAATGAGTTGGGATAAACTCAACTCCAAAGAATTCCTTCAATCCAAAGGCTGGCCTGGAGACACGACATGAACAACTTGTGCATGTCCTGTCGAATCGACCTACCATATCTTTTCCGACTGCCCTATTGCCACTAGTACTTAGACATATTTCACTGCACTTTTCAACATTCATTCCTTGCCTACTGACTTACACGAATGCTTTACTTCTTGGTGCTTCGGAAATCAAATACACAGACACATTTGGCACCTTATGACAATCTCAATCTGTTGGAGTTTATGGCTTGCTAGAAATGAACGCACTTTCTCTTCTAAGATTATGCAACCAAAGGAAATTATTTCTAATGCAATTTTTTGGTTTCGATCTTGGATAGATGGGATGGATAGCAGCAAGAAGAAGGCGAGACTCTTCCAAGAGATGGAGCAAGCGGGAGTGCAGGATGTCCTCCTCAGGGAGGCATTGATAAGGATTGATCAAACTTGATGGTACTTAAGTTGTTAAAACTATTGTTGTAGGTCTTTTTGGGGGATCAAGAGTTCGGCATCTGTGTTTAGCTGAATTATCTTGTCCCATTGTATTATTTACCTGTAGTTACTTCTATATTAATATATCTATAGTGAGGTAGGGACTTACCCTACCTTTATCCCTTAAAAAAAAAAATCTTTCATTAGATTGTAATTAGTTCATCTAGATTAGACTTTCTCTCTAACAATAGTTCATAATCATATAATTCATATTTTTGACAAATCTCTTAAATTCAATTTTTATCTTCTCTTAAAAAATAGATTTGTTCTTTTCAATTAATCAAAATAAACAATTGTTGTCTCTTACCTTCAATTTAGAATAAATCTTTTGTGCACCGACTTAATTATAAAAATAAATACATCCTTTAAACTACAAGAGAGATTTTTAACAAATTTTCTTACAAAATGTACAAAATAACAAATATCATAGTATGATTCAAGACAATAACTTAATTTGTTTTTTCTCTTTTTTTCTTAATCAATAGTAACATTTCTATAATTTGGCATACATAAAAGCATGAATTTATCTTCTAATTATCATATCAAATTTATACTACTCATTTAGCATGCAATCCCTACAATTAAAAAGTATAGGATCACTCACCTTATTGAAGCTTGACTGTTGAAAGAAGGAGAACACCACTTCTAGCTCCAAGGACTCCTAGTTCTTCCTCTCCTAGCAATAGTCTCCAAGCACAGGAACACACTACTTCTCTTTATTTTTCTTTCTTTCTCTTCTTCTCTTATTTGTTTTCTTTTGGTGTGTGGAATGAGAAGAAATAGATGCTATTTATAGGACTAGGCTAGGTTCAATTTACATAATTACACACCTAATAAATAAATAAAAAAGTGCAAATTACACACCTAATAAAAAAAAAAAAAAACAGCAACAGCAACAGCAACAGCAGCACATAAAGTGTGCTGTACAAGAACCCGTGGCCCCCACCTTTCAAATACACATACATTACCATGCATTCAACTTATAAATCCATGCATTCAACTTACAAACAGCCTATTTAATATTTATATATATTTTCAACATATATACATATATACTATTTTTTATTTTTTTTTAAATAAAAAAAAACACTCCAACTTCATGCATGGTGACGTCACCTACCCAAAGTCACAACAGCACACAAAGTGTGTTGTACAATAACCCGTGGCCCCCACCTTTCAAATACACTTACATTACCATGCATTCAACTTATAAATCCATGCATTCAACTTACAAACAGTCTATTTCATACTTATACATATTTTCAACATATATACATATACTGGGTTTGCCCATTGACACTGGATTTGCCCATTGACACGTGCCTACAGCACGTTTTCGAAACGGTGCACCTTATTTGATCATATAAAATAGTTTTAGAGGTCTAGCAAATTAATTTAAGTAGCAAACATAGAGCAAAAAAACATATTATATGATTTTTTTTATTCTTTTTGAATTATTTTTAGAGTTTTTAAATTTTAAATTTTTTTTTAGTTTTTTAATTTTTAAAATTTTTTATTTTTTTAATTTTTTTTAATAGAAAAGGGAGGGAGAGAAAGAGAAAAAAATTTAAATAAATATAGGAGTTGTTTTGGGTGGGGGATTTGAATTTGAGTTTTGGGGAGAAACTTTTGGGGGGAAAATATATTTTGTGAGGTTAGATCTGGACCTTTGATTTTTGACAGGATTGAAGGAGAGCCACTTGATAGCTTTCTTTGTGTTTTATTATATAGACTAGGTTTGCCTGTTGACACGTGCCTACGGCACGTCTTCGAAAAGGTACACCTTGGTTGATCATATAAAATAGTTTTGGAGGTCCAGCAAATTAATTGAAGTAGCAAACATAGAGCAAGAAACATATTATATGATTTTTTTTAAAAAAAATTTTGGATTATTTTAAAAGTTTTTAAAATTTTAAATTTTTAGTTTTTTAATTTTTTAAAATTTTAAAATTTTTTATTTTCTTAATATTTTGAATAGAAGAGGGAGGGAGAGAGAGAAAAAAAAATTAAATAAATATATGAGTTGTTTTGAGTGGGGGTTTTGAATTTGAGTTTTGGGTGAAACTTTTGGAGGGAAAATATGTTTTGTGAGATTAGATCTGGGTCTTTGATTTTTGGGCAGATTGAAGGAGGGCCGCTTGATAGCTTACTTCGTGTTTTATTATATAGATATTATTTTATTTTTATTTTTTTTAAAACTAGGTGGTATTGAGACTAATCTTTGAAATGAAATGAAAATCAGTAGACAATAAAAATACAGACCTCTCTCTCCTCCTCCCCCCGGCTTCCTCCCTCAGATCCGCCTTCCTCGAGCTTCCTTCCCCCCCCCCCCCCTCCTTCACTAATTGTGTTCCTCTCAGCTTCCTCTCCAAACCCTTTTCTCCGTTTCCCCGGTGGTTCCCCTCTACTATCCCCCCCTAGCTGCCCCCCTTTCCCATCCCCCCTGGTCTCATCCATCGTTGCCCTCTTCCTCCCCCCCTCTTCTTCACTTCTCTCGCGTTTCCCCCTTCTCGTCCGTCCTCTTGTCTCCCCCCGCTCTCCCTCTCCCTCATCCGTGTTCGGTCCTCGCCTCTTTCCGCGTCAGCTTCCTGGTTGCTTGAGGCCAGTGTCTGCTTCGGGTGTGATTGGTCTCATCCTCTGCCCTTTGCCTCTCCCCCCGCGCTTCGCAGGTTCCGAGTGTGGCCCCTCTCTGGTGCTGGTGTTTGTGCTTTTTCCCGGTGCTTCGTCCCTTGCTGAGTGAGAGCGCCCCTAGCCGCTGCCTTTCGTCTTCAGGTGCGCTATTTTGGCGTTGTTCTCCCCCTCACTGTAAGTATTCTTCCCTGATCTTTAGTTCTTTGATTACTAGTGATTTTTCTGCTTATAGTGTTTGTGTTGGATTTCCTTTTACTGCTTGTTGTGTTTACGTACTTTCGCTTAGTTCTCTTGCATTTTCTGGTGGGGCGTTTGGGATTTCACGTACTGTGTTAAGTGCGTCGTAATCCCTATCTCGTCTCTCTCACTTCTTCTCTTATTCTTCTTCTGTTCTACCTCTATCTTGTGTTCTCTTCACTTCGATTGGATCTCTTCCGCTGATCCTCGTCGAAGTTTTTTCCTCCCCTGTGCTTTGTTCTTCGTCTTCGCCTCTTCACTGTATCTTGTTTCCCTCTTTGTGGGCTTTTTCGTTTATTTAGCCCATGGACCATTCTTGGGTCGCAGTGGTTAAAAGAAAGAGGCCCATTTCGAAAGCGGGTATGGGCTCACCCTCACTTCCTTGTCTTAGTCAGGGCAGTGGTGGGCCGAAGCGACCGATAGCTTCGTTCCCAATCCTTCCAGACTCTTCCTCCTATAAGCGTTCCCGCCTTCTTCACTCCACTGTCGCTTCATCTTCTTCCATTCCTCAAAATTCCTCCCTCCGCCATTACCCCATCTGTTTCCGCTGTCTCCGAAAAGGTCACTTGAAATCAGTCTGTGCTGCTAAGATGAAGTGTCTGTTTTGTCTCAAAGACGGACACTCTCGTCATCATTGCTTCTCGCTCCAAAAACTCTTGGGTCTTTCGGTGGGTGTTCCGATTGCCGAGTCAGTCTTAGATGCTCTTGACTTTCTCTCCTTACAAAAGAAGCTTGCCGAGCTCCCATCTTCAAAGGCGAAGAAGCAAAAAACTTCGACCCGTTCACCTCTCCTCCCCACTCCTGCCGCTTCCTCTCGTCTGACTCCCCCCACACCGACGACCTTTCAGAAGCCAGCTGCTATTTCACCTCCTTCTGTTAAGCCCCTTGTGACTCAGGTCTTTCTTCCTGACACGGAGCTATCCGACCGCCTCAAATTTTACAACAACTTTGGAGCTATCTCCTTTTCTGAAGGATCCATCCCCTTCTATACTCTTAACGCCTATCTCTGCAACTTTTGCAACGTTAGAGATTGGGAATGGGTTCTTTATTCCTGCACCAACGGCGATGCAGTGATTCAATGCCCGTCATCCAAGTTTCTTGAGGATTTATGTTCTAACCAGTCCCTGGCGATTGGTTCTATTGCGCTGTCGATTCGTAAGTGGGTTTCTATTTCTTCTTCTACTAAAGTGCTGGATCCCAAACCTATAAAGGTTTCTATGTTCGGTCTCCCCCCCTTCTGTGATTCTCTCAGGATGGTTGCTGCTTTCTCCAAATGCATTGGCGATATCATAAGCATCTCCTCCTGCGCTCGATTGGCTTCAGGCAGTATCCAGGTTGATGCGCTTTTCCGCTGTCCTGCTCCGAAAGAGCGCATCGAAGCTTTCTGCCTTAACGACGGGCTCTCTGCTTTTAATGTCTCGGTGCAATATCACGTGAGCTCTCCTCCGCTTCCGCCTGCGAAGCGTAGCTTCAGTTTGACCCCCACCCCCACATTTCACCCTGGCACTTCCTCTGGCCCGAAGCCTTTGCCTTCTCCAGGCAAGGCCATAGCCTCTTCTCCGGCGCACAAGCCGCTTTCTCTCTCCTGGAAGGCCCCAGGCTCTTCGGTGGCTCCTAAGATTTCGCCGGCTAAATCTTCCAACCTCGTCTGGATCAACCCCGACCGCTCTTCCCAATCTCTCTCAAATCAGGTCCCTCCTCCCTCTTTGCCTCCTATGGCTCCTTCGACTGCGCTTGCAACCTCTTCTGTGGCTAAAGCTCCTGTTCCCTCTAAGTCTGAGGATTGGCCAGCCTGGCAGATTAATCCTTCTTTTGCTTCGGATTGGGAGCGTTTTCAGAAAGCGGCACACTTCCCTTCCTCTAGTGCTCCCCGCCCCTCCTCCCCTGTGCAGTCCGCTAAATCTCATCCCATTCCCTCTGGTAAGGACTGGGTGGACAAAGATGATTTACTTAGCGATGAGCTTGCCGAACTGGATAGCATCAAGGCTTCGCATCAGGTCAATTTCCTCTCTGGCTCCTTTAATTTGAATCATTTACTGCAGTTATTTGTTTCTACAAGTTATTTTGCTTGCTCCTTGGAGTTTACTTTTCCGCATTTTAAGCGCTCTACTGCTATACTGCGGCAGTCATATCTCTCCATCTCTTCTATTTCTCTTTCTCTTATTATTCTACCTTCGAGTCTTTCGGACGGTAGGAATTGTTGTGGCACTCGAGAGGTCCTGCCTCCTAAGACTCGAGTGGTTGATGACTTCTCAGTCTTCACTACATTGCCCTCTTCCCCCCCCGTCGTCTCTCGATCCAAAACTTTTAAGGTTTCGGCCGAGCTTTCTTCCGATCCGCTGTGCCTTTCTTCCCCGGTCCTCTCTACCGCTCCCGGGCTGGACAGGAGCGCTTATCGTTTTATTCGGTCGAGCGCCAGGATTAAGGCACAGCGTTCTCTTCCCACAATTGTTAACAACTCGTCTGCCTCTTGCCCGTCACCCACCTTTTTAGGGTCTATGTACCATCTGCAATTTGACGCCCTTTCTGATGCTGAAATGTTGTCCATTTCCCACTCGCTTGGCTTCTCCATCCCTTCTGATTCTCCCTCCCCCATCTCTTTCCTTAGAAAGATGGAACTATCCCGAGTTCTGGAGCATTGTACCAATCATGATTAGTGTCTCTTGGAATGTTAGGGGTCTTAATTGTCCCACCAAACAAAGGGCCATTTTCGATGTTATAGCTTCCTCTCACTGTGATCTCATCTCCATCCAAGAATCGAAAATCGAGTCTCCTTCCCCGCGTCTATTTCGAGCGCTAGGAGGCTCCAACATCTCGAACTGGATTTCCCTGGATGCTACCAGTTCTCGTGGTGGTATCCTTTTCGGTTTTCGCGACTCGACCTTCTCCCTAATCTCCGTCCACCGTCTTCATTTCTTCCTTATCGTTCAACTTCACTGGACTATCCTCGATGTTGTCTTGACTGTTATCTCCGTCTACGGCCCCTCCTCCTATGAGAGACGCCCTCTTTTCTGGCAAGAATTTCGTTCCCTCTCCCAGTACGTTCAGGGCCTTGGGATTGTTTGCGGTGACTTCAACGTCACTAGTTTCACCTCCGAACGGTCCAACTCGAGTGCCGTTGACCCCCAATCGGCCACGTTCAATGACTGCATTCGGGATCTCCAATTATCCGAGATTCCTATAAATGGTAGACTCTTTACCTGGTCTAACCAACGCCTTATCCCTACTTTTGCCAAGCTTGATCGCTTTCTTGTTTCTCTACCGTGGTTTACTAAATTTCACAACTCGTACGCTAAGGCTCTCCCCAATCCGTCTTCTGATCACGTGCCCATCATTCTTTTCTCTAACTTTCATTTTCCTCGCCATCACCAATTCCGTTTTGAAAAATTCTGGCTTCAAGACCAATTATTTGTTAAGTTAGTTGAAGATTGTCTCGCTCTCATCCACGGCTCTCGTGGTCTTGGCAACCTTCTTCTTAAACTTCATGCCATCAAATATGGTTGCAAAATTTGGCGCCGTGAGAGACAATCCAATACTAACTTTCTCAAAGCCCTTCTCCTGGCGTCCATCCAAGCCTTTGACTCCCTGGAGGAACAAGCTCCGCTTTCTACCTTCGCCCGCAATGAGCGTTTGGCTTGTAAGCGTGAGTATGCGGACCTCCTTCTTCAGGATCACTCCAAATGGGCTCAGAGAGCCAGAGTGCGGTGGTTGAAAGAGGGCGATGCTAACACAGCCTTTTTTCAGCATTTCGCTTCCCATCGTAGGCGTTGCAATCATATTCCTATGATTCGGGACCATAACGCAGAATTGCGTTCGGATCCCGACATCCATCGTGCTTTTCTCACCTTCTACAAAGATCTTATAGGTTCTTCCAAGCCTCGTGTGATCTCTCTTGACTGGGAGCACCTTTATGGACCCCCGTCCGCTAACTTATCCTCGCTTGAGGATCCTTTCTCTCTGGACGAGATTAAGGCTGCCGTTTTCGCTCTAAAAAGCGATTCGGCGCCTGGGCCGGATGGCTTCCCGGGCTTTTTCTTCCAAAAGTTCTGGCATTGGATTAAGGATGACCTTTTCATCCTCTTCCAGGACCTGCATCAAGGATCGCTGGATTTTGACCGCATCAATTATGCCCACATTGTCCTTATCCCTAAGGTGCCTGGTGCCAATGAGGTTTCGCATTTTAGGCCCATTAGTCTTATTAACTGTTCCTTCAAAATTATTATGAAAGTTCTGGCTTCTAGGCTTAGTGCTTTAATTCCTCCGTTGATCGACCCGGCCCAGTCTGGCTTTATTAAGGATCGCTTTATTCTTGATAGTGTCGCTGCTGCTCAAGAGGTTATTTCTCTGAGCCATCATCATAAAATTGAGGGGATTCTCCTTAAGCTTGATTTTCAAAAAGCGTATGATAATGTCAATTGGGATTTCCTTATTGACATTCTTGCCCATCGAGGCTTTGGTCCGAAATGGATCGATTGGATTAAATCCAGCCTGATTGCTGGTACTTCTTCCATCCTTGTTAATGGCTCTGAAGGCCATAAATTCAAGGTTCGGTGTGGTCTCCGTCAAGGAGACCCGCTCTCATCCCTCCTGTTCGCCCTCGTGGCTGATGTCTTTAGCAGACTGCTCCGTAACGCTCGCGAAGCTCATGTCATTGAGGGAATTGGTCGCTCCCGGACCTTTGATGGTATCCTCAATTTGCAATATGCAGATGATACCATTATATTCTCCAAACCCGATCGCTCTTCCATGCGCAACCTGAAGCTCTTGCTTTATTGCTTTGAACAGGCCTCTGGCCTCTCTATCAACTTCAACAAATCCTCGGTTTATTGGCTCGGTGGGGATGACAGCCGTCACCAAGAGGTTTCTCAATTCTTTAACTGTCGTATCGCGACCCTCCCCATCTCCTATCTTGGTATCCCCCTTAGGTGGGGTAAGCTTCACCGGGCGGACTGGGCTCCTATTTTAGATAAGATTGAAGCCAGACTGAATGTTTGGACTGGCAAACTGCTTTCCCGCGGTGGAAGATTAATTCTCCTCAACTCGGTTCTCTCTGCTATGCCTCTGTATATGATGTCATTCTATCTATTCCCTTCCTGGGTTCTTAAAAGAATCGATCAAATTAGAAGCAACTTCTTTTGGTCGGGTGCAGCCCAGTATATACAGGGTTCGCACCTGTGCTCCTGGGACATCATTTGCTCCTCGAAAGCGAATGGTGGTTTGGGTGTTCTTAATTTGCGAGACCAAAACATCGCTCTCCTGGGTAAATGGCTCTGGAAATTCCATAAATCTCCCCATCTTGCGTGGGTTCAATGCATCAAAGAATTCTATTTTTATTCATCGCCTTGGTGGCTATTCAACTCCCCGGTCCATCGCTTCGCTTCTCCATTCTGGAAGGGTATCTGGAAGATTGGCCCTGTGTTTCAGGCCAGCATTTCCAAGCTTTGCTCTGACGGTTCTAGGACTTTGTTCTGGACTGATCTTTGGGTAGGCAACACGTCCCTTGCTTCAGCCTACCCCTCCCTCTTCCACCTGGCGGCCTGGCCATACGCTTCGGTCGCAGAGTCTGTCCTGAGGTCCCCGACTGCATTGCTCTGGATTATCCCCTTCTCTTCGCCTCTATCTCCCCCCCTGATTGCTGAATACCAGCAATTGGTTGACTCCCTCAACCTCTTTGAGTGGACTCCCTCTGAAGACATCATTTGGCGATGGAATTCCTCTGGGTCTTTCTCGGTTAAATCTTTCTACAAGTTTCTCAATTTCCGCGGTATCTCTTCAGCGGCGGCTGACTTTATCTGGAAATCCAATGTCCCTCTCAAGGTGAAAATCAATTCTTGGTTAGCTCTCAACAATAAGCTCCTGACCGTGGAGGTGCTTAACAAAAGGAATCTAGCATGGGGTCAGCTTTGTCCCCTCTGCTCTTTAGTATCGGAAGATATTAACCATCTTCTTGTTGCTTGCCCTTACATCGCTCCGCTCTGGAAAGTTGTGGCTCTTGCCTGGGGTAACCCGACCTTACCTATTACCTTACTCTCGTGCTGGCACTCTCCCTCAGTACCCCCGAGATTTCACAAGAGTTGGAACTATTCCACTCAGATCATTTTCTGGATTGTTTGGAGAGAAAGGAACCGTCGTTTGTTTTCACACAAAGCATCCACTATCGCCTCCATTATTGAAGAGTTTGTTTTCCTGTTTAAGTTCTGGTCGTCCCATTTGAAAGAAGAGGATAGGATGTCGTTCTACTATCATCGGTTAGACGATTCCATCACCGTTCTTACTAACCTAAATGCGATTTGATGTGTCTTATTCTGTGGGTGTTTTTGTGGTGCTAGTGTTTGTATTATTGCTCCCCTTACATTTTGAGGTGGATTTGTGGGCTTTAATATTGTCTCTTTACTATTGTTCTTTACTCAATCATCTTCCTTCTTTGCAGGTGTCTCCATCGGATTCTTAATATTGCCTTGTGGCTCTCTGATGTTTTGGTCCCTTCGTTTTGACTGCTAGCTTCTCAGGTGGCTGTTTCTTACTTTTCTCTTGGGCTTGCGATCGGGACTCCTCGTTTTGTTGGTGTAGTGGTCGTATTCTGGAATGTTTGGGTTGTTGGTTTCTAATTTAGCTATTTTGTTGTTTTCGCTACTGATATTTTTTGGTGCACTTCTGTTAAGAGGGTGAGCGCTTGATGTTCCTTTTAACGCTCTAGCTCTTGGACCTTAGTGCCTAGTGGGATGATGCTTCCTGTTGTTCTTTTGTTCTGTTCCTTTATTTCGTTTCTTACTGTGGTTCCTTTATCGTGTGAATTGAGTATCGATGCTGCTCGGTGTTCCTTCTTATAGCATTGTGTTGCTAGTGATTGTGTTTTGTTTCTCTCTGTCTGTCAACAGGTGGCGATGGTTCTCATTAGATTTTCTCGTCTGTTTCGTTATTTCCTGTTTGTCCTACATGTTATGTCTGACCAGGTTAGTTTAGCATGCTTGGTTTCATCGCTGTTTTGTGGTGCTCTCATTTATTAAGTGCGTTGGTGATGGATCCGGGACTTGCTCCCCGTTCCGATTCAGCTGCTTTGAGTCCCCTCTTATCAGTAGCTATCACTCTCTTCTCCTCACCTGCTTGCCGCGCGATCGTCCTTTGGATTGAGTCGTCTCCTCCCTCTCGGCAGTCACAGCTGGATCATGGTTTTTTCTGGCTCGCTTGGGTGGGAGTCGCGCCGCACCGTGGGGATCCCGATCTTCTCACAGCATTTATTCTTCGTCTGGACTGCTTATTTTGTATAGTTGCTCTTTATTGGTGTCTGTTTATTGTTTTTCCCTGAGTGTCGTTGTCTGGTTCTCGAGTTTTACCTCTTGTAAAACCTTTTCATTGCGTTTGTACAGTGTATTCTTCATTATTAATATATTTTTTGATCGGGCTGGAGTCTAACGACTCTATCCGCTTACATCAAAAAAAAAACTAGGTGGTATTACACACACTCCGTAATATATCTTCGAAAACAAATACGCTCAAATACGTTTACCGAAAACACGTGCGTTGCACGTAAAATATTAAAATACAAAAATCGACTTTATCGATAAAAAATTATTAAATATAATCGAAAACAATATAAGAAAATTATATTTACTAATTTTATACATTTCATGAAGAAATCACTACACGTAGAAAACACGTGCAATATACGTACAAAATTATTTTAATCAAAATGAAGAAAAATGAACTTTCGTTTATAAACGAGTTCGAACATGAAAATTAAATAATCAATACTCATAAAATATCATACGTAGCGATGGAAAAATACGCAACTGATACGTGCATCGAAAATACATAAAAAGCACGTAAAAATACAGAGATTGAGGGTGCGTTTGTTTTGATATTCAGAATAGAGTATTCAGAATACTCTATTCTGAGTTGGCGTTGGTTTTGAGTGTTATTCCCAATTGATATTCAGAATACTCATACCCCCTATTTTCCAAAACACCTCCTTTACTCTCTTCTCACAGCAACTACAAAGCAAGAGAGCTGGTGGCGCACGACGGGGGAGTTATTATATATATTATTATTATTATTATATATATTATTATTGTTATATATTATTATTATTATTATTATTATTATTATTATTATTATTATTATATATTATTATTATTATTATTATTATTATTATTATTATTATTATATATATATATTATTATTATTATTATTATTATTATTATTATTATTACTATTATTATCATTATTATATATATTATTATACATATTATTATTATTATATATATTATATATTATTATTATTATTATTATTATTATTATTATTATTATTATTATTATTATTATTATTATTATTATTATTATTATTATTATTATTATTATTATTATTATTATATATATATTATATATTATTATTATTATTATTATTATTATTATTATTGTTATTATTATTATTATTATTATTATTATTATTATTATTATTATTATTATTATTATATATATTATTATTATTATTATTATTATTATTATTCTTATTATTATTTTTTTATTTTTATTATTATTATTATATATATTATTATTATATATTATTATTATAATTATTATTATTATATATTATTATTATTATTATTATTATTATTTTTATTATTATTATATATATTATTATTATTTATTATTATTATTATTATTATTTATTATTAATATTATTATTATTATTATTATTATTATTATATATTATTATTATTATTATTATTATTATTATTATTATTATTATTATTATTATTATTATTATTATTATTATTATTATTATTATATATATATTATTATTATTATTATTATTATTATTATTATTATTATTATTATTATTATTATTATTATTATATATTATTATTATTATTATTATTATTATTATTATTATTATTATTATTATTATTATTATATATATTATTATTATTATTATTATTATTATTATTATTATTATTATTATTATTATTATTATTATTATTATTATTATTATATATATATTATTATTATTATTATTATTGTTATTATTATTATTATATATATTATTATTATATATTATTATTATTATTATTATTATTATTATTATTATTATTATTATTATTATTATTATTATTATTATATATTATTATTATTATTATTATTATTATTATTATTATTATTATTATTATTATTATTATTATTATTATTATTAATTATTATTATTATTATTATATATATTATTATTATTATTATTATATATATATATATATATATATATTATTATTATTATTATTATTATTATTATTATTATTATTATTATTATTATTATATATATTATATATTATTATATATATTATTATATATATTATTATTTATTATTATTATTATTATTATTATTTATTATTATTAATATTATTATTATTATTATTATATATATTATTAGTTTTATTATTATTATTATTTCAAATTGATATTCAAAATTGTCAGAAATATAACAGAACAGCTTTTAAACTCTCTTTTTCAGAAAAACAGCTTTCAGATAATAGTTTTCAGCTAAAAATATAACCGAACAGCTTTTAAACTCGTTTTTACAGAAAAACAGCTTTCAGATAACAGTTTTCAGCAAGAAATATAACAGAACAGCTTTTAAACTCTCTTTTTCAGAAAAACAGCTTTCAGATAACAGTTTTCAGCTAGAAATATAACAGAACAGCTTTTAAACTCGTTTTTTCAGAAAAACAGCTTTCAGATAACAGTTTTCAGCAAGAAATATAATCGAACAGCTTTTAAACTCGCTTTTTCAGAAAAACAGCTATAAGATAACAGTTTTCAGCAAGAAATATAACAGAACAGCTTTTAAACTCGTTTTTTCAGAAAAACAGCTTTCAGATAACAGTTTTCAGCAAGAAATATAACCGAACAGCTTCTAAACTCGCTTTTTCAGAAAAACAGCTATAAGATAACAGTTTTCAGCAAGAAATATAACAGAACAGCTTTTAAACTCGTTTTTTCAGAAAAACAGCTTTCAGATAACAGTTTTCAGTAAGAAATATAACCGAACAGCTTTTAAACTCGCTTTTTCAGAAAAACAGCTATCAGATAACAGTTTTCAGCAAGAAATATAACAGAACAGCTTTTAAACTCGTTTTTTCAGAAAAACAGCTTTCAGATAACAGTTTTCAGCTAGAAATATAACAGAACAGCTTCTAAACTCTCTTTTTCAGATAAACAGTATTCAGAATACAGTTTTCAGAATATAGTCTAAACAAACAGCTTTTAAACTCATTTTCAAAATACCTCTATTCAGAATACTCTATTCAGAAAACTCTATTCTAAATATCAAAACAAACGCACCCTGAAATATTATATTTTAGTTGGCTCAAATAGGGTAAAATCAATACGGAAAATGCATAAATAGTCGGTAATCAAACGTGATGAAAACACGTTACAAAATACACGTGCGTAACACACAAGAAAAAAATTGTCATTCCCAATTTTGCGGGGTGTTACAGATCCCCACCACCCCAAGGTTTGTTGAGGAGATTTGATGTATTTGGTTTAGACGTATGTATGTTTTGTCCATTCTATTCTTCTTTTGTCCCACCCACCATGCTTGGGGTGGAGGTATGTAATTTTATTGTGTAGTAGGACCTTGTACTTGGTTCAGTACTGTGAGTTTATTTTATTAACTCTTTATTAATGAAATAAGGTGGCCATGCTTCACCTTTTCTTAAATAAAAAAAAATACACATATTCTACTCTCTATTCATGAGTATGACCTCCACTTTCCGACCACTTCACTTTCCGACCACTTCCACTTCCACTTCCACTTCCAATCATGGAGACTTAGAGACTAACACAGCAATGTGGACTTCCACTTCCAATCATGGTGACTTGGACACAAACACAGCAACGTGGACTTCCAATTCCAATTATATATGGGGACTTCACATCAAATATGATGCATGCAATCTTTTCTTTTGAATCATATGAAGTCAGGTCACCATCCCTTTCTTTCCGGAATATTCCATGCACTTTTCACATTTAACTTAATGGTTACATGTTTCTTGTTCACAACAAGAGAAGTGATAGAAAGTGGAGGGAAAAAGCATGCAATATGAAAAAGGAGAGAAGAATAGTTTGATAAGTTTCAACTTTGGACAAGGCAAAAGAATGTTGAAGTTAGGAATCTTATCTACACATAGATCCTTAGATTGATGTGCATGTACACTATATATATTTTCTTTTTGTCAATTAAAGGAGAAAGAATTTTGATCACCATTAGTTGAGACTATATACATGACACATTTTGAAGAAAACAATTTGTTTGTTACAAACACTATAGAGAGAGTCCGGCAAAGTAACTATAAATACACTATGGAGAAAACCATCTTCTACAAGATTGAGGTTCTAATTATACATTGATGATGGTAAAAATCGCAGAAGATCAGAGTCGTACGAACCCTGCACGGATCTCAAAGCATCTACACGTAGATTAGCCATCATAAGCCTATTTTACAGGCCTGGGCCCACTCCAAGACATGAGCTTTTCTCAAGCCCATAAAAAGTGACAGACTAGGCCTACTAAGAGAGACACTCAGTTCATGATGGCTAGGAGTCTCATCTCTTATCCTCTCACAGGGATATCCTATCTCTTCAGGGGGAAGACATGAAAAATTCGACGGTCACGATTCGGCTTCTAGAATGTCTCTCAGGCCTATAAATACTCCTCCCCCTCTTCAGTTTCCAGGTAATCAACAGTTCTCCAATTTTCACTCTCTTACTCTTTCTTTCAGGTTCTGACTTGAGCATCGGAGGGTTTGTCGCCGGGAGCCACCCCCTGGTGTTTCAGACGTTTTGCAGGTCCATCGGCCACATCACTAACCGTCGAATTCAGATTACAGGAGGTCAATCAATGATCCAGACTCAATCTCAGGAGCTCTAACCTCTTTTAACGGGCGAGGCACAGGTTTGACTTTTAGTAGTTTCCTTTAATTATGAACTCACAATCTGTTTGCTCCCACACCGAAATAAGCATAAACAGATTTGCACCTTCTGTGGGAAGCTACACAAGTAAGACTTATCGCCATACGACAAAGACTGGGAGGTAAAGGGGCGGCCTCCAGCCATCACACTACCACTCTTCGTCAACAAGCTCCTCCTATAGAAGATCATATTTGTAGCGCCCCGAATTTCTAATATGAGAGCTTAGAAAATACGTGGCACATTCCCAGTGATCCACTTCAATATAACAATAAACACAACCAAATACCACTAGAATTTTCAACATTTATTACAACAAAACTTTTTCATATCACAGCGGAAGACTAAACAACTCAAAATTAGCTCAACATGTCTTTACAAATTAACACTGAACACTTAATAGTCCATTTATCTCAAAGGCTAACTCAAGCATCCAATCTCCAACTCTAAGCAATAACCTGCAACATGTGAGGCTAGAGTTGAACCCTAACCCCCAAACTAAAGGGGTCAGCCATAAATGGTGTGTGGCATAAAAATCAAACAACAATATAAATGAACTTAAATCATAGTATCCAATCAATAATAACCAAAAGTGTAAAGTGTGAAATAGCAAGAAATGTAAACAACAAGTGATATCCAAAACCAAAGTCAAGTGTGGGAAAGCAGGAAATCCAAATGCAGAAAAGTGAGTCAAGAAAACAATGATGACTAAATGCTGACAACGATGACTACTAAGAGATGAAGATAAACCATGATAATTTGCCCATGCTTGATCATTCAGGAGATAGATCCCACATCTCAGGTATTTTCCCTGGATAATTCAGGAGGTCTTCCCACATCTAAACACAGCCTCATCATCACAAGAATACCACAAAAGCGTTGCCTCGACCTTGATAATTCAGGAGTTCAATCCCACATCTCAAGATAATTACTTGGATAATTCAGGAGATATACCTCACATCTCAGGTTAACTACCTGGATAATTCAGGAGATAAATCTCGCATCTCAAGTTAACTACTTGGATAATTCAGGAGATTAAGTCTCACATCTAAAGCCTTACTGAGGTGCATAACTCATGTTCCCATTCGTCATGACACTACTAATGCCTGTCCTTATAAATTGGGTTTCTGAACAAAATCTCCTAGAGTAGTGTACCCTACCGGACTAAAAATCTGAATAACTGAAAATTTGCCTCAATGGGCCTCAACAAATAACTCAACAAATATCTCAACACCGGTATACTAGGGTCACGTACCTCTAGAGACTCAAAAACAAATATCTGAACAAATTCCGACTAACCAAGTGGCTCAACTGAATATCTCAAAATCATATTCTTAAAGAATATCTCAAAAACAAATTACTGAACTGAATAGCTTAAAGTCCAACACTGAACTGAATATCCAACAATCAAATACGAAGAACCTTCAGGACCAGTCGACTTATGCTGAGGTAAATCGACTGTCCAGAGGACAATTTTCTAACAATTTACAAAAATAAACTAAGGCATAATCAGTCGTCTGGGAAGTCATCAGTCGACTGCCTCGAGACAAATTCAAATAATTCTCATCAAAATATTCTAAGTATATAAGTCGACTGATAAGTTCACAGGTCGACTGTCCCGAAGGGACCAAACAAATTTACAATCAGCAGACCAGTCGACTGACACAGTCTAAGTCGACTGTCCCGAACAATTCTAAAAGACTGAAGATAATCAGTAGCATCGTACCAGTCGACTGAGCAGAAGGCCAGTCGACTGTCGGCCTACAGTTTTTCAAAATAGATCTGGATACAAAATTAAACTGAAGATTCTAAAGAATCATGGTTCATTGTTTTTTTAAATCACAAGCCAATGATAACTCTCAAAATAATCACCAATACGAATACATTACTCATCAATCAATTCCTCAAATCTCAACTTCTCAAGATCTAAACCACAAATTTTCTATTAGGGTTTCTCAACAAAGTTCTTCCTCAACTCTTAATCAAAACTGATCCAAAATTCATAAGATCTAGATGTTTATCATCTGATCACAAACTAATCAATTCTTAATCATGCTTTCCAACAATAAGATTCCATAGATCAATATTTCCTCAACAAATCTTGATTACTTCTCAATTATGGTCCAAATATCAATAAGAGTTCTCATAATCCATATTAAAATAAAAGATCTATATCATGCATACAATGAGACAAACAAAACAATATCATACCGATCTCAAACAAAGTGTAACAAAGATCATACGTCATTCATCAATCAAACAAACACAACAAAACAAGCAAAACCAAAAACAAACCACTCACCTTGTTTTGAAGAGAAATCCACAAAAATGCTCTCCTTCTTGCTAGATCCAAAATCCTCTTCTTGCTCCTCAAAACAATTCTCAAAAATCTATATATTGTAAATGACGGCTGGAGAAAAGAAATTCCTTATATATGCCGGATAAAATATTAGGGTTTTACTCACACTTTGCAAGACAATCCTTCCCAAAAATACAACTTGCATATATATACATTAGTCTTGTAAATTCCATAAAACTCTTTTAAAGTAGGATCTAATAGAAAATATCCTTCAAAACCTCAGCCAATACTGCTCAAAACGTTCAGAATGCCAATTTTGCATTTCACCCCTTGAAAATGTCAATTTTGCAAATAAGTCCTTTTCTCAAAAATTGCAAATAGTATCAATTAATTTCAGAAAAATCTGGAAAAATACTACATAATTCCCAAATAATAAATAATGATTTTTCATAAAGAAATCTTAAATTTTCAAACTTCTAAAAGTCATTTGCACGTGTTTTGCACGTGTACGAAAGATAAATTTCTTAGAAAATATTAATTAAATCTCCAAAAAATCATTTAAATTCATTTTCAAATAATTAAAATAATATTTGAAAATATGGGGTTCTACAATATTCCTCCTCAACAGTCACCCCGACAGCCTAATAACGCTCCTTCCAACGGAGCGGCACTGGGGGGCTCCTGACAAAACCGTCCTGAAGAACGTCCTCAGTACGACCGCATTTCAGTCCATAATGCCTCAACTGGATCCCAAAAGAATGACAACCAAGTCCTTTGCCGCATTTAAGAAGTACAAGATCGTCTAGAACAGATGAAGAATGAGAGAAACTGGTCCAACAGGGCCTACCGCCCAAATCAACATCCCCTCAGCAAAACTATTCTCGATGCACCTGTTCCAAGGAACTTCTGTAACGCCCTGTACTCAACTCGTACGCACACAATTAACTAAATTCTAGCCACGCCCACCACAGGCTGCCTCAAAAGGGTGTCCGGACGATTGATGCCCCTTTATCATGGGCTTCCTAATATATCTCTCATTTCCTCCTATTTTATGGCCGGTATGGGACATTTTCCCCAAGGGTCAACCCAGTCAATACCACACCCACACACATCCATTCTATAATTCATTCATTCATTCATTCATTTAATTCCATGGCCCCATAGGAAATCTCATAGGCCCATCACACCATCAAATCCCATAGGATCATCCATAGGTCACATTTAATACCTACCCCACTTTCTCTTTCTTTCCTTCTCCTCCACGTCATCACCCATTCTTTCTTTTTCTACTACTTTAGTATATATATACTATATATATATATATATATTATACTATATACTTTGTATATATACTCTTCTAGAAATACGGGGTCTCACATTTACCCCCGCTTAAGAATTCAGCGTCCTCGCTGAATACGGGACGTGCAATCTAGCACAGGATCGCCTTTGTAGTCGAATGTAGACTTGTCTCCTAATCGCTGCCCACACAGGGTCTTACGCATCTCATACACATATCACTCACTTCCTATATACAAGTCCTACATTCGATGTCGAAAGTTGGCTCTGATACCATCTGTAACGCCCTGTACTCAACTCGTACGCACACAATTAACTAAATTCTAGCCATGCCCACCACAGGCTGCCTCAAAAGGGTGTCCGAACGATTGGTGCCCCTTTATCATGGGCTTCCTAATATATCTCTCATTTCCTCCTATTTTATGGCCGGTATGGGTCATTTTCCCCAAGGGTCAACCCGGTCAACACCATACCCACACACATCCATTCTATCATTCCTTCATTCATTCATTTAATTCCATGGCCCCATAGGAAATCTCATAGGCCCATCACACCATCAAATCTCATAGGATCATCCATAGGCCACATTTAATACCTACCCCACTTTTTCTTTCTTTCCTTCTCCTCCACGTCATCACCCATTCTTTATTTTTCTACTACTTTAATATATATATACTATATATATATATTATACTATATACTTAGTATATATACTCTTCTAGAAATACGGGGTCTCACATTTACCCCCGCTTAAGAATTCAGCGTCCTCGCTGAATACGGGATGTGCAATCTAGCACAGGATCGCCTTTGTAGTCGAATGTAGCTTGTCTCCTAATCGCTGCCCACACAGGGTCTTACGCATCTCATACACATATCACTCACTTTCTATATACAAGTCCTACATTCGATGTCGAAAGTTGGCTCTTATACCATCTGTAACGCCCCGTACTCAACTCGTACGCACACAATTAACTAAATTCTAGCCACGCCCACCACAGGCTGCCTCAAAAGGGTGTCCGGACGATTGGTGCCCCTTTCTCATAGGCTTCCTAATATATCTCTCATTTCCTCCTATTTTATGGCCGGTATGGGTCATTTTCCCCAAGGGTCAACCCGGTCAACACCATACCCACACACATCCATTCTATCATTCCTTCATTCATTCATTTAATTCCATGGCCCCATAGGAAATCTCATAGGCCCATCACACCATCAAATCCCATAGGATCATCCATAGGCCACATTTAATACCTACCCCACTTTTTCTTTCTTTCCTTCTCCTCCACGTCATCACCCATTCTTTATTTTTCTACTACTTTAATATATATATACTATATATATATATATTATACTATATACTTAGTATATATACTCTTCTAGAAATACGGGGTCTCAAAACTTCAAAGCTCCTCAGTTCAAGTCCTACAACGGGAAATCAGACCCGACGGACCACATCGAAAGCTTTAAAACACTTATGATGTTCTATAACGCCACCGATGCACTCATGTGTCGGACATTTTTCGCTACACTGAAATGATCAGTAAGGGAATGGTATTCACATCTGACACCCGAATCCACATTTTCATTCGATCAGCTCGAGGAACTCTTCGTTGCACACTTCATTACTAGCCAGAGAACTGAAAAAACTAGTGTCTCCCTGCTAGAATTGAAGCAAGAAGATGGAGAACAGCAAGGGGACTTCGTCAAGCATTTTACGACTAAAGCAAGATCAATTTACGCCTTGAACATTTCAGTTGCAACTGCAGCTCTTTCGCCGCAAGAGTTCGTCAAGCATGTCACTACTGAAGCAAGGCTAATTTCTTCCTTGAACACTTCAGTCGCAACTGCAGCTCTTTCGCCGCAAGACTTCGTCAAGCAATTTATGACTGAAGCAAGATCAATTTATGCCTTGAACACTTCAGTTGCAACTGCAGCTCTTTCGCCGCAAGACTTCGTCAAGCATGTCACTATTGAAGCAAGGCTAATTTCTGCCTTGAACACTTCAGTCGCAACTGCAGCTCTTTCGACGCAAGACTTCGTCAAGCATTTTATGACTGAAGCAAGATCAATTTACGCCTTGAACACTTCAGTTGTAACTGCAGCTCTTTTGCCGTAAGAGTTCGTCAAACATGTCACTACTGAAACAAGGCTAATTTCTGCCTTGAACACTTCAGTCGCAACTGCAGCTCTTTCGCCGTAAGACTTCGTCAAGCATTTTACAACTGAAGCAAGGTAAATTTATGCCTTGAACACTTCAGTTGCAACTGCAGCTCTTTCGCCGCAAGACTTCGTCAGGCATGTCACTACTGAAGTAAGGCTAATTTCTGCCTTGAACACTTCAGTCGCAACTACAGCTTTTCGCCACAACATCATTAATAAAGACCTGAAAACCTCCCTCGCCAAAAGACCTCACAAAGGTGTCACTAAGATCCTAGAAAGGAGTGACAGATACACCATGGTCAAGGCAAGAATGACTCATCTTCCGGGAACAAAACGGAAGAACACAAGCGGGGAAGAACTCAGGAAGTTACAGAAAAATGGTGCAGGTTCACGCCGTCCAACTCTAGCGCCACGCTTCGCAAAGTTCGCTCTCCTCAATGCAAGCATATCAGTCATCTTCATGGACGTGGAGAAGGACGGAATAATCCGTCCTCCCCCGATGTCAACATTTAGCAGAAGAAAAGACAAACATAAGTGGTACACATTTTACAGAGATCAAGGACACACTACTTACAACTGTCGAGCCCATAATGAAGAACTGGAAGCGCTGGTTCGCAGGAGCTATCTCTCCAACTTCGTTCAGAAAGACAACGACGCCGAAAATTCTTCGTCCCGAGGGACTGATAAGCATCAGCAGAGGCCATGCGAGTCGCAAGACTCTGAACACATGACTGTTCTCCATTCCATTCATGAAGACCCGATGGGGAGAGATTCCAACTCCTCCCGCAAACCTTTCGTCAGTAAAGTCAACTCCATAGATAACACTCTGCCTGCAAAACACACCGGGGTCCTGATATCTTTCTCTCACAAGGACTTAGAAGGCGTCCAAACACCTCATCGCAACACATTGGTCATAAACCTTTGCATGCTATATCATGAGGTATGCCGCATCCCGGTGGACAATGGAAGCTCAGTAAACAACCACTTCATGGTCACATTCGAGGCTCTCAAGCTCTTCCGAGACCACCTCAAGCCAGCCGGTGATACACTTCTTGATTTCTCTGGTGCACTTGTCTAAGTCGAGGGAATTGTAGCACTCGACTTAACAACAGGAAAAGCCCCCATTATTCAAACAGGAGCACTGGACTCTATGGAAGTCGATGTCAAAGCTGCATACAATGCCATATTCAGTCGTTCAGGCTGGGCGGCATTCCATGCAATTGCCTTCGCATTTCACACGAAAACGAAGTTCCCAACAACAGCTGGCATAGGCCAAGCTGTAGGAATCCAAGTGGCGGCACGAACATGCTACACCGCTACAATGGGGGGCTCCATTCTCCCCCTCTATGCCATAGAGCTACCGCCAGAAAATAGTCACAATAACCCCAAAACTGTAACAGAGCTTAAAGCCTCTGCCATAGCCAACTTTACTAAGAACTTTCAAACCTGCCAGATCATCTTTCACCAGGTCCAAACTGGTTCTCATCATGACACGAAAATAAACCTGAATCCCTCGCCCGAAGCCACTCCACTTATTCAACGGAGACAAATAATCTTGCCTAAACACATTGGTACATCAGAAGATTTTCCTTTCTCTATGCAAAATAATGGGGGACTCCCTCCAAAATAGGTAAGTCCATGCAAGGTCTACCAAGTTGCTCGCCTGACGGCTCATAAACTTGACAACCCAGGCGTAGGGAGATATCAGCAGAGACTTGAAAAGTAGAACACCTTGCGAAGTACAACGAGTTGAGTGCCAAACTTGTACATAAAAACGGCACCAAAATCGTTAAAAACTTCCTACAAGACAGGTTCAGAGCCCACATCCATAGTGCAGAGTTATTACAGCAATTTACAATAAAAAAAGTTCAAAGTGCTTCGCCATTCGATCTTCTCCTACAACCTGTTAATTCATCAAAGCAAACAACGAGCTACACGCCCAACTTACATTCAAAGTGGCGCTAAACACTCGTTACAAGCTTTCCTCAATGCAAGTTCGGAATCCAAAACTTGGGAGCTGCAGCATGCAACCTCACACGTTTAGAACACAACTCACTGATCGATCTGTTCCTGCAACTAGTTGAACTTCCTTGGAGACTCGAAAACAACAAGTTGAGTGCCACACTTAAACGCTTAAGTAGCACCAAACACTCGTTGCGAGTCTCCGTAAGATGGATTCGGAGTCCATACCCATGGCTCGACAGGGACTCTAAACAATTTGCAATAACGCAAATTCACAGTGCACTTCGCTATTCGATCTGCTCCTGCAATCTGTCAATGCCTCGACGACTAGTTCGGAGTCCAGTTCAAAAGAGACTCTGTCAATTTGCAAAGAAGCAAGTTCAGAGTGCGCTTTGCCATTCGAACTGCTCCTGCAACCTGTTAATACTTAAACTAACAAGTTCGGAATCCATGTTCATGGTTCAGAATTACTCACACAATCTGCAATGACACACGTTCAGAGTTTAACTAGCCATTCGATCTGTTCCTGCAACTAGTTAAAGTTCCTTAACAACAGATTAAGAGGTCCAAAATCATGGATCAGAGTTACTCTAGCAACACTTGGAGTTCAACTCTCCATTCGATGTGACTCTCACAATCTATCAGAGGCCCCATACAGCAAGTTTGGAAAATAACTCTTCCTCACAGTTTTCCCTACAGCTAGCTGGGATCAAGACGGAGCAATGCTACACTTCGTCATATACCGTCGATAGCTCTCTAAGCTATACGCAAAAGACTTGAGGCCATGTTATTTAGCGATAGAGAACCCGTCGATGACACCTCAACCATGACAGCAAGGATCAAGCATGTGAAATGAATCCCACATGTCACAGAACTATCACCAACTCATATGTTCAGATCCAGTAGCACTACAGACGTCTGCAAATGCAAAACGGCTAGTCCAAAATCTAACTCTCCCAAAATCAGCTCTTACGACTAGCCAAACCCCAAGACGATGTATCACAGGACAAGACACCGGCATGTAGAAGACTTCTCATTCCAAAAACTGCAAGTCTCATTACAATATCAAAGTTACAATGACTCCATGTTTTATGTCTAAGAATCGCTACCAAAAGTTCTGCGAACACTGTATAGCAAACTGTCATGAAAACTGTTCTTCCAGCTATACACACTGGAGAGATGCTCTACCTAAGAGAAACAAAACTCCTCGCCGGCCTCCTACCATCTAACAGCTCCATAGGACCGCCTCAACTCTTGATAATGATATTCAAGATAAGTCTTTCTTAGACGAGCAAACTCCAGATTCATTCGACCTCCTTCACTTGAGCAACCTCCAACTCCGTCTCGCTTGAAGCGCCACGCAAACGGAAAAGTTCCAACTCCGTCAAGCACAGCGTATCACGAAGGAGGACAAGCTCAGTATCCCGAGAAACCTCATTCCATGCACGCAACCACTTGTCAGTAAAGAAAAGAATGGAATCATCTTAACGCTGAGTAAACACAAGTTACTTCTCTTCCATACTAAGAAGATTGAGAATATCCACAACTCATCCGCTCAAAAAATGAGTTTGGTGCTCTGCACGCCACCTGAGTTTCTCCGGCCAACCACTCTTCAACATTGAGTAACAGGTCCAGCACCCCAATCTCTGCTCGCTGCTTGGGCTCCATCAGCAACTCGTTTATCCCAAACAACGAGTTCAGTGCTCTGCTCGTCGCTTGAGCTCCATCAACAACTCATTTGTTCCAACAACGAGTTCATCGCTCTGCTCGCCGCTTGAGCTCCATCAGCAACTCGTTTGTCCCGAACAACGAGTTCAGCACTCTGCTCGTTGCTTGAGCTCCATCAACAACTCGTTGGTCCCGAACATCGAGTTCAGTGCTCCGCTCGCCGACTTGAGCTCTATCAACAACTCGTTGGCTCCAAACAACAAGTTCAATGCCTTGGTCTTGGCTCAAGCTCCTGCCAAATAGCTCGTTGGCTCCAAACAATGAGTTCAATGCCTTGGTCTTCGCCCAAAATCTACCAAATAGCTCGTCGGCTCCAAATAACGAGTTCGGTGCCCCACTTGCCGCTTGAGCTTCCTCAACAACTCATTTGTCCCAAACAACGAGTTCAGCGCTCCGCTCATCGCTTGAGCTACAACTTGTTTGTTCCAAACAATGAGTTCGGCACTCCGTTCGCCGCTTGAGCTCCCTCAACAACTCGTTTGTCCCAAACAACGAGTTCAGTGCTCTACTTGCCCCTTGAGCTGCATCAACAATTCGTTTGTCCCAAACAACGAGTTCAGCGCTCCGCTCACTGCTTAAGCTCCATCAACAACTCGTTTGTCCCAAACAACGAGTTTACCACTCCGCTCGTCGCTTGAGATACAACTCGTTTGTCCCCAAACAATGAGTTCAATGCCTTGGCCTTCTCTCAAGCTCCGCCAAATAGCTTGTTCACTCCAAACAATGAGTTTGATGCCTGGTCTTCACTCAAGCTCCGCCGAATAGCTCGTTGGCTCCAAAGAACGAGTTCAATGCCTTAGCCTTTGCTCAAAGCTCTGCCGAATGGCTCGTCTGCTCCAAAGAACGAGTTCAATGCCTTGGCCTTTGCTCAAGTTCCGCCAAATAGCTCGTTTGCTCCAAACAATAAGTTCGATGTCTTGGTCTTCGCTCGAGCTCTGCCTACGCTCGTTGACCCCGAACAACGAATTCAACGCCTTGATTCAACACCTTGGCCTTCATTCAGGCTCGCTTGACAACTCGTTGGTTCCAAACAGCGGGTTCAATGTTCAGCACTCCGCTTCGACTCTCTCAAGCTACGTGTTGACTCTAAACAACGAGTTCAGTGCTCTGCTCGCCGCTTGAGCTCCATCAATAGCTCATTGGTTCCAAACAACGTGTTCATTGCATTGCTCGCCGCTTGAGCTCCATCAATAGCTCATTGGTTCCAAATAACGAGTTCAGCGCTCCGCTCACCACATGAACTCCATCCACTACTTGTTGGCTCTAAGCAACAAGCTCAAATTATGCTATCTGCATGAGATCCTTTAGCTACTTGTTGGCTCCACGCAACGAGTCCAACATCTTGGTCTTCGCCTAAGCACCAATAACACTTGCCGGGACCAAACAATAAGTTCAAGCTCAAGTGCATATCATAGCTCTCCCTACAAACTCACCGAGATCAAACGGTAGTTTCTACATCCAACTCTATCATAGAGCCCTCTCCAAGCTCGTCAGGATCAAATGGCAGTTTCTACATCAACTCTTTCTCAGAGTTCTCTCTGAACTCGCTGGGATCAAACGTCATTTTCTGTAACGACTCTATCTAGAGTAGCCAACACGCTTGCTAGGTGCAAACAATAAGTGCAACAACCAACTCAATCAACAAGTTGACCCTATATGCTTGCTGGACACAAACAACAAGTTCCGTACTCAATTCTGTCATAGAGTCCTCTACAAACTCGTCGGGATTAAATGGCAGTTTCTACATCAACTCTATCTCAGATTTGTTTCTACACACTTGCTGGGTGCAAACAGCAGGTGTAACATCCAACTCTGCCATAGAGTCCTCCATAAACTCGCTGGGATCAAATAGCGAGCTCTACGCCAGCTCAGCCACGAGTTGCCTCTACAAACTCGTCAGGGTCAAATGGCAGTTTTTGGACCAACTCAATCAAAGAGTTGTCTCTACACGCTTCCTGGGTGTAAACAGCAGGTGCGGCATCCAACTCCGTCATAGAGTCCTCTCTAAGCTTGTTAGGAACAAACAACAAGTTCAGCACACAACTCAATCACGGAGTTTCCTCTATAAATTCGCTAGGGCCAAACAGCAAGCTCAGCACTCAATTCTACCACTGAGTTCCATCTAAATTCCCTAGGATCAAACATCAAGCCATACATTGACTCAGTCAAAGAATTGTCTCTCCACACTCGCTGCGATCAAACAACAAGTCTGCAAATAGCTCTCCCAGTACAGCTATTTATATACATACAAGATCCGCCAATCGACGGTGATGGAGTAAAAAGCTGCGTATACACATATATGTAATTATATATAAATATATACGAGTTGTTGCATATACACGACCATATATACATATATAAAAATTTATATGCAAAACCCATGCACAAAATAACTCCAAAATACTTTTAAAATCGGCAAAAGAAGAGTAAAAGGGTGCAAACAGGTTGGATTCGCAACCCAAACCCACAAACGTGACTCCAAATCAACCAAAGGGGCTTAACGGGTCGGATCCAGACCCGAAACCAACCCACTCTGCTTCTTTCCTCTTCTTCTTCTCCGAGTTTCCAGCCAAAATAGAGCTCAAAAAACCCAAAGAGCAAAGCTCTTCTCCTCCATTGCAACGCCGACCCCGACGTTCTCGCCTCCTCACTTCGACACCGAGCAACTACATCTTACTCCTCGCTACGACGCCGAGCACCATGCCTCACCTGAATTCAAGCTCTCACTTCGCCGAAGCTCGAAACAGAGCTCGAAAAAAGCTCTAACTACGTAGCTCGGCGAGATCAATACCCCGTAGCTCGGCAAAACCATAGCTCTGTGAGAGCCAAGCTCCATAGCTCGACGAAACGGAGCTTCGACATCTCCACAGCTCGCCGAAGGCTCATAGCTCGGCAAACCCAAAAACGCCTATAGCTCGGCAACAAATCAAGAGCTCCATAGCTCTGCGAAGCCGTGGTAGCTCAGCGGGGTGCTCAAGGTCCATAGCTCGGCGAGACTGCAGTAGCTCGACGAGAGCTCGAATTCATGTCTC
Organism: Hemerocallis citrina; assembly: GCA_017893485.1. Classification (NCBI taxonomy): domain Eukaryota; kingdom Viridiplantae; phylum Streptophyta; class Magnoliopsida; order Asparagales; family Asphodelaceae; genus Hemerocallis; species Hemerocallis citrina. The sequence goes on from CM030368.1 coordinate 39,057,615, forward strand.
GGCGAAGACAAATCCACCATAGCTCGCCGAGAATGCAACGCGCCATAGCTCGCCATATCTCTCCATAGCTCAACCAAGCCACGACAACCATAGCTCAACCATAACGAGCTACCGCCATAGCTCGGCGAAAGCGCTTGAAGAAACTCCATAGCACGGCAAAGGCGAAACTTCCATAGCTCGACGGAGCGCCGAATCACGTTAAGCCTAATGCGAGGAGCTATCTTGACACTCCCCTAGGTCGACGAGGGCGCGACAGCATGGCGAGATCCCCAGAATCAACGACTTATAGCGGTAACTCGGTGAAATTGTTCGCCGAGCTAGAGGGTAGAAGAAGACGAATTGCTGCCGTCCGATCTCCGCGAGAATAGCGCTAGCCCTTGATCAGCGCTCAGGGTTTTTTCGCCCATGATCAAACCGAGTTCCGCCGTCAGATGACCTCAGCGAGCGAGCCCATCGCAGATCTTCGCCTCAGTTCGCTTTAAAAAGCGTATCAGGTTCGATAAATTCAGAAAATCATTTTAAAATTATTTTTAATTTGAAAAATCAATTAAAAAATTCAAAAATAATTATTTATATTCAGAAAAATAATTTAAAAATTCAAAAAAAATAATTAAATTGAATTTATTAATTATAAAATTCGAAAGAGTGATTTCGAAATTGTAGAGCATTCCAGAAAATTCGGAGAAATCCGAAGAACTATGGAAAAATTCTTAGAAAATTCCCAGAAAATTCTAGAAAATTCGGAAAATCCAAAAAAAATATGGAAAAATCCGGGAAAATATTCACTACCTTCAGAAGCTACAGATCAGTTCCAGGTATCTCCAAACACTTCGACTGCTAAGATTATTCGCCAAACTCTGAAAATAAGACGTACTACTTCTCGAAAGCCATGAAAATCGCCTTTCGGGAGTGGGGGGCTTATGATGATGGTAAAAATCATAGCAGATCAGAGTCGTACGATCCCTGCACGGATCTCAAAGCATCTGCAGGTAGATTAGCCATCACAGGCCTATTTTACAGGCCTGGGCCCACTCCAAGACATGGGCTTTCCTCAAACCCATAAAAAGTGACAGACTAGGCCCACTAAGAGAGACACCCAACCCATGATGGGTAGGAGTCTCATCTCTTATCCTCTCACAGGGATATCTTATCTCTTAGGGGGGAGACATGAAAGATCCGACGGTCACGATTCGGCTTCTAGAATGTCTCTCAGGCTTATAAATACTCTTTTCCCTCTTCAGTCTCCAGGTAATCAACAATTCTTCAGTTTTCACTCTCTTACTCTCTCTTTCTGGTTCTGACTTAAGCGTCGGAGGGTCTGTCGCCGGGGTCCACCCCCTGGTGTTTCAGACGTTTTGCAGGTCCATCGACCGCATCACCAACCGTCGAATTAAGATCACAGGAGGTCAATCAACGATCCAGACTCAATCTCAAGAGCTCTAACATCTTTTAACGGGCGAGGCACATGTTTGACTTTTAGCAGTTTTCTTTAATTATTAACTCAGTATCTGTTTGCTCCCACACCGAAATAAGCAGCAACATACATCACAAACTATATATGAGGTATATTATCAATTTTTAGTTATGTATTTTCTATTTGTTTGCAAAAATGTAAAGTTCTACAAAATTCGGTTTCCTCATCTTATAAAAAAACAGCAACTACGTAATACTACTAGAAAAGGCGATCATAGATAAAAGAACAAAATCCATTTAATGTCCTCTTTATACAAACTTACATCATGTGATCTAACAAACAAAACAAAAGTATCTTTCTCATCCATGCTACTCTGTCATGGATAAAATTGGTATATAATAGTATAGACACTATACAAGCACACACCTGTGTGAACCAGAGAGGTTTTACAAAGACTCTTCAAACATTCCAACTTTTATATAATGTAGTTGTGGACCAAGATTCCAGCAATCCAGAAAATACAAGCCATGTAATCTTTTGTCTAATAAAAGCGACCTAAACGCAAAATTTTATTTATATTAAGTCTGCTCGCAGATTGAGAAATTTGATATAAATGCACACAGACAGCCGAAGTAAGATAACTGAATACCTAAGAACACAAGCACTACATATCGTCTCCAATATCGCATAATAAGTTAGACAAATATCATGAGAAGATACACAAATATCACATCCAAGATATGAGATGGAAATGATGTGCTCTTTCTATTCTATTTTTACTTGGGAATGTCCTCTTTTTTATTTTTAATTATTCGTTTATTTAATAAAATCCTTGTTATACAACCAAAGCCTTTATTCAATGAGGGACTCAGGAACCCAAAAAAAAAAAAAAGGGAAAATATGGAATACAACTAGTGCATTTATAATTTCAAATTAGGATCATTTTGACAAACATGTCCTAATTCTAGAATGAAAGTATATATTTTATTTAAAAAGTTTAACAATGAGCTTAATTAAACAATTAATACTTTTTTGTCCAACTACTTTGGCAAACATGGATGAAAAGTTGAAGAGTAATGCTACATCCACTACCAATTTCACTACATTTCTCTTCACTACCTAAGTGGCACACTCCAATTGGTAGGGGAAGATAGAGTAGGTGGGGGAAACTCTCCAATAGGAGTATGTCACCTAAGGTAGTGAAGAAAATGGTAGTAAAATTGGTAGTGGCTAAAGCATTACTCAAAGTTGAAATTTCCATTGAAAACTTTATAAAGGATTAAATAGATACAATCAATCTAATATAAGATTAATCATGCAGTATCCTTAACAAGAAACAAATACCAATCATAGAAGGCAAGTATATCAAAAGTTGCAGACTTTTCAGTAAAGTGATCATAATTGTGTTGCACAAGTAATAAATAGTTTCAATCAATAGTGTGTGATTCACTTTTAATTTTAACAAAGATTGATTTTCTGAAAGTGAATGATTAAGGACGTTTATACTATGGAATTAGAACATTTATTTGTTAGCGAGTGATGTGGAAAATACTTTTTTTAAGTTGTTTCCATATAGTAGTGGTTAGATAAACTTTCCTTTATTTCCTCCATTCGGAGTTGAAAGACTGGGTCTACATTTGAAATGTTAAATACGAGAATAGCTCCTACTTTTGCTACTCTCCCTCTCCTTGATGCTTAGTATTTAGTTTACTATCAATTGATCTTTGATCTCTACTTCTCTTACACCAAGAAACTCTCTTCTCGTCAAGGGCGACCTTTGTTCCCCTCTTTCTAGCCTGAGCTGCCCTCATCTCTCCTTCCCTTTCTCTACTCACTCCTCATCTCCGTCAATACTTTTTTTTTCTTTTTTTGAAAGAAAATATAGAATATAGCCAAAATGTTTAATAAATAAGATGTTAACAAAACAAATTTAGAATACTGGGCCAACTATACAACAACCTAACGAACATGAAATAAAATATAAACCTCCAACCTGCATGGGAGGGTGGGGCAACTCAAAGCATAAAGCAACAGAACCAATACAAACATAACAAAATAGATCTCTGCAACAAAATCCTGGAGGGTGGGCCCCCGTCCTGAGACACATCACTCAATCGAGAGTTGGACCAATCATTATTTCCTTGTCGTCATACTCGTTCACCTGGAAGGCACTGACGATCCTCCCTCTTGGTCATGTCACCGCGGCTGTGGTCCAAAAATAAATAAGATGCATTATATGATTTAGATTATCAGAAATACTATTGTATGTCCCATGAAAGTAAAACTTATTTCTATCAAGCCGTAAAACCTAAGTCGTTGTAGGGATGGTAATACACCACGCTTCCCTCGTCCTGTGTCTCTCGTTAGCGAACTTAGGGCTTATTCATAGGTCCTCATACATCAGGGGTAGTCGTTCGCACCGAGGGCCCTTAGAACCTCGACCAAGACTATCTTGCTCCTATGACACTCTATGAATAGATTGTTCTTCGACTCCATGTGTGCATTGCAAAACCCACAACTGGTCACATTATTCGGTTGTCTCCTGACTAGGTTCTTCAGTATTATGATTGCATTATTGAGTACAAGCCAAAAGAAAGACCCATACTTTTAGGGACGTCTTGGCTTTTGTTGTACAATCCAGCTATCTAAATAAATAGATAAACTAGACACAAATTAAAACCTCGCAAGTGTACGAATCGTTTATAGAAGTGTAGTGAAAACCAAGGGTCGATCCCACAGAGATTGTAGTACTTAACTCACTAATCAATAAAACAAAGAAAAAATGCAAATCATAAAGTTTGTTCTAAAAGTTTATTTGAAAAGAAATGAAGAGATTTAAAACTAAATCAAGTAGTATCTCAAGAATATCAATTAAATGAGTTGGGCTTGATTTCCACCTATAGTCAAGAATGCTAGGTTACCTTCTACACCATTCTCATCACTCATGTTTGTTCCTTTAAGGGCATGGTATCTACTCCTTAAAGTTAATGTTTCCCTAGGCCAAGAATTAGGCATGGTATCTACTCTAATTCGTTTCTTTCCTTAAGTATTTAGCATGGTATCTATTAAGTTGCACTTGAAGAAAGCATAGGAACAATGGAAATGAACAAACACTCAAAGCTTTAGAAATTGGTATCAGATCTAGATCCTTCAAGATGATTAAACCAAGAACCCCTAAAGATTCCTGTGTTACAAGTTATGAGCACAAGATACGGGTCGTCTATGTACTCATATAACAGAATCAGTTTTATAATAAACAAACTTGATAACATCAGGTTCTTCATGTCAGTCGACTTGCTGTCACTCTCAGTCGACTGCCCTAAGAACTTCTGAACAAGTTTGATTCATATTATAAATTTTTATCAATACAATCAGGCTAAATCAATAAGTGATGAAAGCAGCTTTATTAGAAGATTATAACATTATATGACTACGGTTTCAATCTGCCCAACAATGAAATTAGTTGCACATATTCATAATAAAAATATTGCAATTAATAATTTTGTTCAAGAATTGCATTACAAAAATTAGAGAGAGGAGAAAAAAGATAAAAACTTAATTGCAAACCTCTCTGTCTCAAAAGAACCGAATGCTTCCTTGAAGACCAGTCAGATCGCTGCTTCTCGTCGCACACGTGCCAGAGAAAGAGAGAAGAGACAGAGAGATTATTCTCTCTCTCTCTCTCGGTTTTTTTTATTTATCTTTTTTTATAAAAGTCAGCCGTCAGCTCTTCCCCTCTCCTCTCTCCCTTTGGTTTGGTTTGTATTTATAGAGTACGGAAAGAGAGTTAGGATTTGCACTTTTTGCAGAAAAGTCCTCTTCTTTCATTTATTTCCTTCCTTATTTGATCTGAATTTTATTTCTTTCTCTTTCCTTCTTTTCTTCCTTTTCTGCTAACCACGTGCTTCTGCATACACAAAATAATATATGAAATTAGGATTTTTAAATAAAGTAAAATTAATTAGTTTAAAATTAATTAAACTAACTACAAATCATATTAGCGTATAAAAATCCTTTTAAAAATTATTTGTCGCACTTTTAACTCAACAAAACAATAAAAATTTATAAATCTATTATTTTACTTTGTTTGTTGATTTTTTTCACAAATCTTTACTTTTTGCATCAAACATACTATTTCTTCAAAAATAATTAATTAAATGAAATCTTATAGAAATATGATGAATTATAGACAATATCAACGAAGACAAGCCATTTTAATAGGTAAATGAGTACAAATATTTGTATATAAATTAGACACATCAAATACCCCCAAACTTAAGATTTTGCTTGTCCTCGAGCAAAAAGTAAAATTATGAACAAGGGAAAAATAATAGTAGACTCAGCCCATCACACCAAGAATTCTCATTATGCAAGCATCAAAATTGCAATTAAAAATACAAACAATTGCAAATAAAGTAAAAATAAGCATACCCACTTTCTCCAGTGCAATTATCTATTCATAGCTCCAAACCCAATCATATTTGTCATGCAATTAATTTAATTATAGTATGTAACAACTCTATCTGTGATTATCCATTTTCTCTACTACAAACCGAGTAGCAACTAGAGTTTTTTTTTTTTTTTCAAAAGTCTTTTCTCTAAGTTGTCACTTGCCTTTTGACGCGAATGTAAAAAATTTGTGATGAATCCACCCAGTTACTCAACAAGTCACAAACTTTAATGTGCTTTGCATACTCATATTTCTTGTTGCCGTTTGGCGTAAAAGTAAACATTGGTGATGAATACCCCTAGTTACTAAGCAACTCAAAACATTGGAGTAGATTGACTTTATTCAAAAATTTTTTCGTTATTACTTTATTTACTTAAACTCTGTTTAGGACTAGATCAAAGGGGATAATCACAAGAAACAGCATCACATTTGTCTTTTATGTATAATCGCATGACTCATACAATTTTGTAAGGAATTGTGAAACTCAACAATCCTAAAGTAAATAAGTATACTAACTCTTACTTTATAAGAAATTGTTTATCACCAAAAAAAATATTTCAATGCTTATCTAAATGAAGAACTCAACAGTGTAATGGTGAGATTAATTGAAATCCTTTTAAAATTTTGTTTTTTCTTTTCTAAAATAAATCATAAATTTGTAAACCTTCCCCCCCAAACTTAAATACCATATTGTCCTCAATGGGAAAGGAAAAAATAAAAATAAAAAAAAATGCGTAAAGTTCAGAATTTCTCCCCTGATTCGTCCTTAAATTTCTGCACGCGCAGCGTTCGGTATTTTGGCGATATCTGGAGCTGTAGATGTCCAAATGGGCTAAATTTTTTTTGCTGGTAAGCTAAGAAGATAGGCTACAACTTCTCTTTGAATCACTTTTCCAGATTTTGACTCCAAATTGCTCAAAAACAGCCATCAATGCATGTGTTCTAAGCAGCACCGCCCCGGCGACTTCAAATTTTCTGCAATCCTCCCAAGAAGCGCTAAGTTTGAAGTCTTCAGCCAGACATGATGAGTTTATGCAATATCTTCTCTTGCGGCTCAAAACTCATCTCGCTATAAGGTTTCCCACTATGCCCATCCACCTTGAACGTTTGGTTTTTCTCTTTGCTATGAACCTCCAACGCTCCATGTGGGAAAACCTTTGTAACAACGTATGGACCGTACCATCTTGACATAAGCCTATCTATAATGGTACACCTTAATGCACCCTTGTGTTCTTGCAATACTCTCAACAGCGTCTCTTCTTCCTGCATCCTTAAGTTTGCAGCAACTGTCACAGGTAATGTCTGGTTTTCACCCAAATATGCATACTTCAATTGTTCTGGCAGCTGCTTCAGCTCCATGTCTGGTATCCTGGTAACAAAAGAAACAAAAGTATTATTAGACATAAGATTTTCAAACACAGGTGCAAACTTACCTGAATATGATTTTGGATTTCCAAGGGTATGTACTGTCTCTGCAATCCTCCAATCATCATATTCCTGTTCAACTTGAGATAGTGTTAGAGAGTGTGCAATTGTGGCTTGTAATGGATTGACACTATGTTCTTGAAATGTTTGGTCACAAATTTCCTGAACCACATCAATATTATAACATTCATGTTCATCATGTGGTAATTTTAGTGCATCAAACATTTTAAACTCAATCTTTTCGCCATTTATTTTCTTACTTATAGTGCCCTTTTTAACACAAATTTTCATATCAGCAGTACTCATAAAGGGTCTACCTAAGATGATAGGTAAAGAAGATAGCACTGAAGAGTCTTCCATTTCCAAAATGACAAAATCTGCGGGCAAAATGAAATCATTTACCTGAACCAAGTCATCTTCTAAAATACCCCTAGGTCTTTTGATGCTGCGATCAGCCAATTGTAAAGTAATTGATGTCGATTTGAGTTCCCCCAATCCTAGCTTTTCGTAAACAGAGCATGGAAGAAGATTGATGCTTGCCCCCAAATCTAACAGTGCCTTTTCAAAAAAATGCTCACTAACCCTGCAAGGAATGGAAAAACTGCCTGGATCCTGCAACTTAGGAGGTAGTTTCCTCAACAATACCGCACTCACTTCTTCTGTTAGAGCCACATCCTCCCTAACCTGAAAAGTTTTCTTGTGAGTACAGCATTCTTTCAAAAATTTGGCATAAGAAGGAATTTGTTTAATAGCATCAAGTAGGGGAATATTAATTTCTACCTTTCTGAGAGTTTCAAAGATATCAAGTAAATATTGTTCTTTCTTTTGCATGACTAACCTTTGAGGGAATGGTGGCAATACTGCCCCTTCTTTTTCATTTACCTTGTTGGAACCCAAATATTTTGATGGTTGTGTCTGATTCGTCTGCGTGTGTTCCAACCTTGCTGTCAATTACCTTATCACTTCTTAGTGTTGTCACAGATTTGAGATGTTCTTGTCCTCTAGGGTTTGGTATGGTTTGTGATGGGAGTTCCCCTGCCTTTCTTTCACTTAACTCTTTAGCAATTTGACCAATTTGTGTCTCCAATTTTTGAATGGCCTGCCCTTGTTGGTTGTTTGTTTGCTGTTGCTATTCGAGTAATTGAAGAACGGTGGATTCGAAATCCAACTTCTGCTGTTCTTGTATTGGCCGATCAAACCCATTCCCAATCTGGAATTGCTGCGCATGCCCTTGTGCGAATTGAGTGCCTTGATGGTTTTGATTATTGATCCATGAGAAATTTGGATGGTTTCGCCACCCTGGGTTGTATGTGTTTGAAAAAGGGTTGTTCTTGGGCGGGTACACTCCCTGTCCTATGTAGTTTGCGTGCTCCTGATCTGTGAAAGAAGACATGGGACATGTATTAGTTGTATGATCAGAATGAGAACAAATTGCACAAATTTCTTTTGTTTGGTTTTTTACACCGCCCAACGTTGAAATTGCATTAACAAGCATATCAATCTTTTTGTTCATAATTTCCATTTCTAATTGCATGCTATTATAGCTAGAAATTTCGTAAACTCCCTGTTTTTTCGAAAAGCCCCTCCTTGTTGAGAATTGTTGTGAGTTCTCGCTGAGTTCTTCAAATAGTTCGATGGCCTCCTCACCACTTTTCCTCATCAAGATTCCGTTGCAAGCTGAATCTACAATTGCTTTGTTAGTATCATTTAAACCCTCATAAAATGCTTGTACCTGATCATCCTTAGGCATGTTGTGCGTAGGACACTTGAGAAGCTTGTTCTTGAAGTCCTTCCATGCCTCGAAGAATAAATCGCCATCTTTTTGTTGGAAGAGTTAAATTTCCCTTTTAGTTGTTTGGTTTTCTGTGCTGGAAAGAATTCTTTCAAGAATTTTGTTGCCAATTGCTCCCATGATTGAATTGATCCTGGTTCCAAAGAATTATACCACAATTTAGCATTCAGTTTTAAAGAAAATGGAAACAAGATTAACCTGATTTGTTCGGGGGTAAGCCCTTGGACGCTTTGCATTCTACAAAGATCAAAGAAATCTTGCAAATGGAGGTGCGGATCCTCATCTATTCTGCCACTGAAGTGGGGAACCATGCTGAGTAATTGAGGTGATAGATGCATATTTCCTGTGACATTAGGTTGAAAAGCTATGCAAGAAGGTTGCTCAATATTCTTCGGAGTGAATTTGTCTTGCATTGGTACTCGATTTGGTATTTCCTCACCCATTGTTGCTTTTGGAATGTAACCTGAAAGAAAATATAATAAAAGAAAAAGAAAAAAAAAGAAAAAGCTAAAAATTGATTTGCAAGTTAAAATACTAAATAATCCCCAGCAACGGCGCCAAAAACTTGTTGTACAATCCAGCTATCTAAATAAATAGATAAACTAGACACAAATTAAAACCTCGCAAGTGTACGAATCGTTTATAGAAGCGTAGTGAAAAGCAAGGGTCGATCCCACAGAGATTATAGTACTTAACTCACTAATCAATAAAACAAAGAAAAAATGCAAATCATAAAGTTTGTTCTAAAAGTTTATTTGAAAAGAAATGAAGAGATTAAAAACTAAATCAAGTAGTATCTCAAGAATATCAATTAAATGAGTTGGACTTGATTTCCACCTATAGTCAAGAATGCTAGGTTACCTTCTACACCATTCTCATCACTCATGTTTGTTCCTTTAAGGGCATGGTATCTACTCCTTAAAGTTAATGTTTCCCTAGGCCAAGAATTAGGCATGGTATCTACTCTAATTCGTTTCTTTCCTTAAGTATTTAGCATGGTATCTACTAAGTTGCACTTGAAGAAAGCATAGGAACAATGGAAATGAACAAACACTCAAAGCTCTAGAAATTGGTATCAGATCTAGATCCTTCAAGATGATTAAACCAAGAACCCCTAAAGATTCCTGTGTTACAAGTTATGAGCACAAGATACGGGTCGTCTATGTACTCATATAACAGAATCAGTTTTATAATAAACAAACTTGATAACATCAGGTTCTTCATGTCAGTCGACTTGCTGTCACTCTCAGTCGACTGCCCTAAGAACTTCTGAACAAGTTTGATTCATATTATAAATTTTTATCAATACAATCAGGCTAAATCAATAAGTGATGAAAGCAGCTTTATTAGAAGATTATAACATTATATGACTACGGTTTCAATCTGCCCAACAATGAAATTAGTTGCACATATTCATAATAAAAATATTGCAATTAATAATTTTGTTCAAGAATTGCATTACAAAAATTAGAGAGAGGAGAAAAAAGATAAAAAATTAATTGCAAACCCCTCTGTCTCAAAAGAACCGAATGCTTCCTTGAAGACCAGTCAGATCGCTGCTTCTCGTCGCACATGTGCCAGAGAAAGAGAGAAGAGACAGAGAGATTATTCTCTCTCTCTCTCTCTGTTTTTTTTATTTATCTTTTTTTATAAAAGTCAGCCGTCAGCTCTTCCCCTCTCCTTTCTCCCTTTGGTTTGGTTTGTATTTATAGAGTACGGAAAGAGAGTTAGGATTTGCACTTTTTGCAGAAAAGTCCTCTTCTTTCATTTATTTCCTTCCTTATTTGATCTGAATTTTATTTCTTTCTCTTTCCTTCTTTTCTTCCTTTTCTGCTAATCACGTGCTTCTGCATACACAAAATAATATCTGAAATTAGGATTTTTAAATAAAGTAAAATTAATTAGTTTAAAATTAATTAAACTAACTACAAATCATATTAGCGTATAAAAATCCTTTTAAAAATTATTTGTCGCACTTTTAACTCAACAAAACAATAAAAATTTATAAATCTATTATTTTACTTTGTTTGTTGATTTTTTCCACAAATCTTACTTTTTGCATCAAAAATACTATTTCTTCAAAAATAATTAATTAAATGAAATCTTATAGAAATATGATGAATTATAGACAATATCAACGAAGACAAGCCATTTTAATAGGTAAATGAGTACAAATATTTGTATATAAATTAGACACATCAGCTTTCCAGAGTATAGTCAACCATTCTACACTCTCTAAAGTAGATGCAGTTATAGAGTGAGTGTGCCGTAAATGACTCATTATTTTTTAGCTCTCAAGGTTGCTGGTCTGGGTCATGTGAACATCGCACTCCCGATTGTGCAATGTAGGATTGAAGTTCCCCCAGTTCCAGTTCAGACCTGGCTTAAGCGAGCTCTGAAGGATAGTCTCAATGACCTTCTTTTCCAGATCTTGGCAACCGTGATGTGGGGGTGGGATGTTTGTTCAAACAATTTTAGGAACAGATCTTCGAGGTAGTGTGCTCCACACCATTTGTCATAACTTGCTCGTTAAATCGTTGCCTATGAATGATGTAACACATCTGTTAAATGGGTCATAGGCTTTGTAAACCCCTTTTGAGAACTAGGAGACTCTAAGTCCAACCCGGAAACCCAAACTTCGCGTCTTCTTCTCCTGCAAATAAGATTGAATAAAGTCTCGCCATCCTTCGCTGTTTGGGTGGAACACTTTTCACCACCATTTACCAAGAAGGGCCAGGTTCATATCTCTCAAATCGACGATGCCCAGGCCTCCATGTATTTTCTTTAGACATACTTTTTCCCATCTGATTAAGTGGTAGCCCCCTATCAGCATCAATCACTTTCCAAATGAATCTCTTTCGGACTTAATCGATCCTTTGGATGACCCATTTTAGGAGTTCAAAGAAAGACATGTAGTAGATCAGGAGGTTGGACAATATTGAATTAATAATGGACACTCTACCTTCTGGTGATAAGGATTTACCTTTCGATCCTAACAACCTAGGTCCTACTCGGTCAATAACTGGCAACTAATCTGATTTCTTTCGTTTACCTGGTTAGACTAGCAGGCTGAGATACTTTATAAGGAAGTTATCATGTTTACAGCTCAGAATGGTTGTGTGTTCCTTTGCATCCTCTTCTGGCATGGCAATAAGGACACTCTTGTGGAAATTAACCCGTAAACTAGACCATGCTTTGAAGCATTAAAGTGCTCTTTTGAAGGTAATGGTTTCCCCCATATCCCCATAGCCAAATGGTAAGATGTCATTAGCATATTATAGAATTGTGCATCCTGGGCGATTTCTTCCACTGGTTATCGGGGCGATCAATCATGCTTGTCTACAATTATCCATCATGACTTTGAGGACATCTGCCACAATTGTAAACATAAGAAGGGATAGGGGATCTCCTTGTTTCAAACCTCTTGAACAAGAGAACGGTTGACCGGCCATTCTATTTACCAAGATAGACATCCTGCTGGTAGTAAGACAGCGGTAAATCCACCTGATACACCTATCCCCAAAACCTCTGCTCTAAGCACTTCAAGTAGACACTCCCACTCAACTGAGTAGTAAGCCTTCTCGAAGTCTAGTTTTAACTAGTAACTCCTGTTGTTTGAGGTAAGACATTGGTTAATTATTTTTTCTGTTGTAGCTACACAGTCCAGTATACAATGCCCCTTGATAAAACGAGTCTGTTCACAACTAATCAAACTGTCCATCACCCTTCCTAATATGTTAGCGAGGATGTTAGTGATAATCTTGACCAAACAATTGAGAAGACTAATGGATCAGAAGTCACATAGTCTGTGAGAATCTTCCTTTTTAGGTATAAGGACCACTTCTGCAAAGTTAATTTTGACCAATTTCAGTTTATGGTTCTAAAATTCGACCATGACAACCATAAGATCATCTTTAATCTTTTTCCAGAGGGTTTGGTAGAATAAGATCAAGAATCCATTTGGACCAGCAGCTTTCTCCTTACCCATCTGAAAGATTACCTCCTTCACATCTTCCTTGGTAAAAGAAGCCTCTATAGACAAGGACAGCACCAAGTTTTTCGATATACCTTGCCAAAATTCTTCTCTCGGCGGAGCCCTAAACTCTGCCTTACAGCCAAAAGAAAATTATAGTGAATCTAGAAGACATTTCCAATTTTCTCTCTTCTTGAATAGCACCTGCCTCCGTTTGAACTGCGAGAATAAGACTGGGCCTACAGCGTGCACTAACTACACGGTGGGAAGTATTCGCATCTTTCTCTTTGAGTCAAAAAATTTTAGATCTATGTTTTCATTTGAGTTATTCTAGCTTGTATAGCTAGGTTATTTCCTTCGTAAGACTTAATAACTAGTTTCCTTCTACCAGAGTGAGGTATCTGTAAATCACCCTTCGGGGGGGGGGGGGGTGAATAGGGTGATTGTGCAGAAATTAAAAAATTTAGATTAAATTGCAAAGTCAATAAAAAGAGTTAGAGAAAGCAAACACAGCAAGTAGGCAAGACACAACGATATAATGTGGTTCGACCCCCAGGTCTACGTCCACACCACCTACTTATAGCAATTCTCCGCCACAAGCGTTCCACTATCCTTTAAATACTTGTACAGTGATTCTCGAAATTCAGGTCCAAAGACCTATTACACCCGCAGGGCTTCTACAGATAAGTCCCGCAAACCTCACCAAAGTAAAAATAAAAGAAAAATCCTCAAGATCCAAATAGACCTTGACTGAAGAAGAATAATGAATATCTCTCACACTCGGATTGATGATTGATTAATTAATTCAAAATTTATGACTGCAAGAGGTGAAGAATACTCAGTAAATTTGCCTTTATTTATAGAGCAGGAAAAAGTATCTTTCGAAAATTGAAAGGATTTTTCCGAAACAGTCAGATCTGTACATCAATGGTCGACCGTACATGTGAGCAGTCGACCGTTCATCTTTCAACCTGAGAGTTGAGAGATGACCGGTCGACTGACTCATCTTTTCAACTAAAATGAGTAGTCGACTGTTGTGATGGTCGACCGATATTTGTGCGGTCGACTGCCATCAGGTAGATTTGTCTTTTATTTGGCAAATCTACATTATATTCTTACAAAAATTTAATTAATTAATCAATCAATCATTACATGGTATTTTCTCACAAAAAGAAAATAAATAATTCAGCCATGCTTGATTCTTTGTAGATTTGAAGCACATATTTCTTGTGGAGCACTCCTATTTAAATTTTCAAATCTTTTTGATTCATGCATCTTTTGCACACTTTCATATCTTTATTTTGGATTTTTTTTTTCCTTTTTTTCCTGCACATCTTAACTGGAACTTATTAGTTGTATATAGTATATTTTGTACACACCAAACTCAAGGGCAACAATCTCCCCCTTTTGGTGTGGACAAAACATACCTTTAAAATTTAAAACATAAAAATACTTCTGAAAGATAATATTGGAGAAAACACAAGTGCTCCCCCTAAATTCAACACTCCCCCTAAATTCATGATTGAAGATGTTAATAAAGGAGAGTGCATAATGTGAATATGAGGAACAAGTATTTTGAGAAACAAGTAATTTTGGGGAATATTACATTTGAGAAAATCAAAGGAAAATCTACTTACATGATACCGTTAATAGTGAAACTCCTTGATATATAGTGAGAGCTCCACATTATATCATAGATTTGAGATTTTGCCAATACATATAAATAAGAGTAAAAAGATTTAAAAAACAATAAAAGATCCAAATTTATAAAAGAGGGAAAATGGGGGAAAATAGTAGAAATTCTAAAAAAATACTTCTTCTCCCCCTTTTTAGAACACGTCAAAAGAAAAAATACAGCAGCTAGAAATCTAAAAGAACAGAGACAAGACCGGTCGACCGCACAGTCGATCGAAGAGAAATAGGGCGAGGTGTATGGTCGACTGCAAGAGACCAGAGATAGGACCGGTCGACCGGAAGTTTGCTGAAATATAATGATCAGAATGAGAAGCACAGTGCAAGATGTTTTAGGCATTGCAAACATAGACATTTGATTTCAAGATAAATATGGTTACATAGCACAAGAAAGGTCCATATAAGAGCAACATTATGTAAACTAGTCCATATTACAATCATCAAAGATATATTACAATCTATTCCTCATCATCATCATCATCACCATCATCATCTCCATCTTCATCGTTCTCCTCTTCATTAGGAGGGGAAAGAAGTTCCCAATGGTCTTTGCCTTGCAAATATTAAATGGTGTTGACATAGTAACCATATACTTGCCTTTGATGGGCGGAAAATTGCTCATGAGTCACGAACAAGGATAAGGAGGAAGTAGGAGTAGCATTTTTGCGCCGAGAAGAGGAAGGAGCTTGTTGAGATTGTTCGGCTTGACGAACTTTTGGGGCTTGATGACGACGAGCCCGTTGAGTAAACGGAACGTCAATACCCATTTGTTGAGGAAGAATTGGCATAGAATTTTTACTAAGGAGAAAATTCCCAACATCAATGCGGGAATCAATAGCTAGATTATAGATAAGGGAGCTGAAGGGAAGGCCACAGTTTTGA
Source organism: Hemerocallis citrina (assembly GCA_017893485.1). Taxonomy (NCBI): domain Eukaryota; kingdom Viridiplantae; phylum Streptophyta; class Magnoliopsida; order Asparagales; family Asphodelaceae; genus Hemerocallis; species Hemerocallis citrina. Next base: position 39,073,243 of record CM030368.1, read on the forward strand.
GAGGCTGCAAAATTCATTGTGCGAATGGTAAATGTGGCTAGATCAAATTTGTATTCACCAAGGATAAGAAAAATTATGAATGATTGATCTACCCTAATTTCTGTCTTAACATTCTTTTTAGGCCAAATATTGGCATTGACAATTTTGTTTAGGACACGGGCACTATAAGTAAAATTGGTGGGAGTAGGACGAGCAATATGAAGAAAGTCGGGTTTAACGATCATGGACTTGACCGTTGTTTTGTCATGGCCGGGTTTGTAACCAATTGTGTTGAAGTCAAGATGGTAAGCATCAAAATCTCCTACGGACAACTCATATCTCCTACGAAGATATTCGGGAGTAATTTTAACACTTTTTCCAATAATAATTGAACAGAGTATGATAATTATCTTGGATGCCCTCAAGATTTGCAAAGAATTGGCAGATTAAGGATTCAGAGTGGGTGCTAGGTGTAGTAAGATAATTCGCCTACCCAAAATCACGAAGAATTCTAACCATAGCATTGAATTGCCTTTTGGATTCTGTAGGCAAGGCAAATAACACTATAGGGGGGGGTGAATAGTGTTGTATAAAAAATAATTAAGAACATGAACTTTTCATACTGCTAAGTCGACTGAAAAAGATATACAGTCGACTGTTGTGTCAGATAAGAACAGTATTTTACTAAACAGTTACAAGTCTGATCAGTCGACTTATAGCAGAAAACCAGTCGCCTTACCAGACATGTTTTTGAAATAAAACTCAGAGAAATTAAAATTGCAAGTTGAGAGAACACAACCACAGAGAGTCAATCACAGCCAAACACAACGATGTATCCTGGTTCGGTCCTCCCGACCTACATCCATTTCCTAAGCAACCCACTTTAGATTTTCCACTATTCTTGAAAAAAGTACAAGAATACTGTACGGCCTTTGGCAACAATAATGTCAAATCCGTAGACCTCTCTCACCACTAGAGAGAGCAAACCCACTCTACACCCTAGAGTGAAACCGACTCTAAAACCAAGAGCTCTACTATCCAACCAGGAGGACCACTCTCACAACCTGAGAGTGAAAACAACAACAAAATTGAGTTTTCAACAACCTATAGCCTTGTATGTAATAGTGCTTTTGTATACTGGCTATTAGGTCAACTTCTGAATTCAGTCTAAAATGAAATCAATGTTATATTAGAATGAATTTCAGAGAACCAAGTGTTGGAGAGATTGAATGCTTTTGAAACACTTGTTCTTGTTGAAAAACAAAAGACTTGAGAGTTAAAAATGCTTGGAATTTTGTAACCTTTGCCACATGAGTTCTATACTTTTTTTATAGAGTAAGAAACGTTTGGACGTTGAGATATAGAATCCCAACTGCCATACAACGGCAGTGAAAAAGATTTGAATTTGAAAACAAGTTTTAAATTCAGAAAACTGTCAAAATGGCTTGAACAGTTGACTGGGTTGCCATAATGAGTCGACTGGCCAAAGCTTGTATGAGTTCAGGCAGTTTCGTACTATGACAGTCGGCTGGTTCCAAGAAGTGATCGACTGGTACTCATACAGCTGAATTTATTCAAGCTTGTTTTGACATTTTGATTTTGTAAAACACTCAGATTATTTAAAGTATGTGTGAGTGCGTGTGTGACAAGGCTTTTACTCAAAGAATTAAAATTACAATATTACAAGACACTTTGTTTAATACAATTGAAGCACTTTGAATCTTGTCTTGAACTTGAGCCTTTGTCTTGATGTCTTGAAGCTTGATCAATTACCCTTGAAAACTTCATCAGATTGTGTTGCCTTTGTGTATTTCACCATTGTATTGACTTTGATACACTCTGCAAGAGATATGTGATAGACAAACTTTGTATTGTGTTATAGTCATCAAAACCAAAAATCAACATTCTCCCCCTTTTTGATATGACAACACAAAAACTTATAATAACAATATACATAGCAAGATGTCACACATAATTAAATGATATACAAATGTGTGAAATAAGCTCCCCCTAAATAATGTAAAATATGCACAAAATTGTAAAACATGCACAACATAAAACATATAAACACAAACATACAAACCATATAAACCACAAACATATAAACCACAAAACCATATTTTTCTCCCCCTATGTCATCAACAAAAAAAACATAAGGAGGAAGGATACATCATAAAGAACAAAATCAACATTGCATAACCATAACACATTGATACATAAAAAAACAAGTTCATTGATGCAGATTACAAAATAGAAAAAAATAACAAACATAAAAGTAGTTGAAAAGAAAAAAAAACAAAAACATCAAGTTTATTCGTCTTCTTCGTTGTAATCACCTGTGGAGGCAGGAGGAGGTTGTGGAAATTGTTGAGTGAACAAGTGAGTAAGATTAGCAAGACTAGCCTCAAGATTATCCTGTCTTGATAGGATAAGATTGGTACGATCCATGAGATAATTAACTGAAGTATAAAGACTCTCGGGATCAGCAAAGAAAACACTAGGACGAGAAGAACTAGAAGCAGAAGACCGACGAACAGAAGTGGCTAAAGAAATAGGAGGTACATTCCTTTGAGGAGACCGAGGAGGAGAGTTAAGGATCTTCATACGAGCTAAACTCGCACGATCAAAAGACTCATAGTGAGTAACAACACTTGACTCGAAATCAAGATCAACTTCATAAAAATTGAAAACATGAGTAAGAAGTGCACCAAAAGGAAGGAAAGAGATGTGAGCCTTATGCCTTATGGAGACGATTGAAAATGACTCGAATCCAATTTATTTGGATGTTGCCGAAAATGGCATACACCGCTTGTTGCAATTCAAAAGAGAATTGGTCGTAGCTACCCGTTTTAGGGATAATGTTATATGACAATATGCAGGCAACAAGCTTGGCTAGAGGAGTAATCGATTTGTTGGTCATTGGAGGACCTCGATTAGGCAAAAAGATTTTGGAAAAAAAGGGATTGATCATCCATTTCAATTTCACCCAAATCTAATCCTTCATATGAGATACCCAAAATAATTCCCAATTTTTCAGGGGTTAACCTCATTCGAATATTTTTCACCGTAGTAGTAAAAAATATTTCGTTACCGTCCTCGGAGGTGGAAACCTTCATATTTGTATAAAACAAATAGATAAGTTGTGGATAGTAATAGGGTTGATTTACAAGGAAAATTCATTCAAATAACCAACATTGTTCAAACAATGGGGCAATAGGGAACCTATCTAAATCAGGAAAATTTACAAATGTACCCAGAAACATTGCAATTTGACAGATGAGAAAAAAATTATCAACAAGATTGGGATTCCTTAAGTATTGAAGGTAGTTCTGAGAAGATTGACCTTCTTCTACATTAAAACCTCTAGCTCTCTTAGGTTTAGGCATATTTGAATGTCTAGGAAACTTTTGAAAAGAGAGAGATATTCTAATCATACAAATATATGTGGATGATATAATTTTTGGATCTACTAATAGTAATCTCTGTCAAGATTGCTAATACCATAAAAAATGAGTTTGAGATGAGTCACATGGGTGAACTCAATTATTTTCTTGGACTACAAATAAAGGAGTCACAAAATGGCATATTTATTAATCAAGGAAAATATGCTAAGGAATTACTCAAATGGTTTGGCATGGATAGAATTAGTAGTAAGACCACACCTATGGCTACTACTACTACACTTGATAAAGATGATTTAGGTAAGAGTGTCGATCAAAAAACTCTATCGAGGTATGATTGGCTCACTCTTATATATAACTGCTAGTAGACCAGATATTATGTTTAGTGTATGTTTGTGTGCTAGATATCAGTCGAATCCCAAACAATCTCACTTAAAAGCTGTGAAACGTATTTTAAGATACATTAAAGGCACGTCTGAATATGGTTTATTTTATTCACGCACAGATAATTTTCAACTTTTGTCGTATAGTGACGCTGATTTTGCTGGTAGTAAAACTGATCGTAAAAGTACTAGTGGAACTTGTCACTTTTTGGGACATTCACTAGTATCTTGGTACAGTAAAAAGAAAAATTCGGTATCCCTATCTACTACAGAAGCTGAATATATTGCTGCAAGTTTGGCTTGGGCCCAAATTTTGTGGATGAAACAAACTTTATTGGATTATGGTATTTCATTTTCAAAACCTACTATAATGTGTGATAATACCAGTGCTATTAATCTATCTAAAAATCCGGTTCAACACTCACGTACAAAACATATTGATATTCGATATAATTTTCTACGTGATCATATTTTAAAGGGAGATATAATTTTGGGTTTTATTTCTACTGATAAACAAGTAGCAGATATATTTACCAAACCACTTAAGGAAGACACTTTTATCAACTTTAGAAGAGAACTCTGAATTTTTTGTTTTCATGACATTTCTTGAAAATTTATTTTGTTTAAGTTGACATAAACATCTTTTTTAGTCGACTTAAAAAGTATTTTCGTTGTTCATATTTTGGCTGAATTTTGTGTTCTGGACAGTCGACTGTATCAGTAACCAGTCGACTGGCAGAAGTTTAACTTGGTGTTTCGTTTGGTTTATTTTTTCTCTCGACTAAGTCGACTGATATCAAAACCAGTCAACTGTCACGACACTAGTTTGGTTTTTCTGATTCCGAATCGTCACTTAACTGAGGCATCTCTCTCTTTCTTTTACCCTCTTTTCGATCTCGACCCTTCATTCAAACCTTCTTTTAATCTCAGCCGCACCCTTCAAGTAAAAACCCTATTCTTCTCATTCCCCTTTCACTTTTACTTTTTTCCAAAATTTCCAGTCGGCTGCTCTGAAGAACACTTTGTTGTTGTTCTTGAAGCTTTTGAAGATCTTGGCATTTGCTGCTTCTGACATTGATTTCATTTCGAGTCTCTTGAGTCCTTGTGCTCCTTTCTCTAGTTGTGGGTAACCATTTTTTGATCTCTCTCTCAAACTCATCTTAAACCCATTTTTTGCTGCTTCTGGCGTTGATTTCATTTCGTGTCTTTTGAGTCCAAGGAAATAATTGAGTTCACCCATGTAACTCATCTCAAACTCATTTTTCATGGTATTAGCAAACTCTTGACAGAGATTACTATTAGTAGATCCAAAAATTATGTCATCTACATATATTTGTATGATTAGAATATCTGTCTCTATTTTCCTAATAAACAAGGTAGTGTCTACTTTACCTATCTCAAAACCAGTTTCTAAGAGAAAATTTTTTAACCGTTCATACCATGCACGAGGTGCTTGTTTAAGACCATATAAAGCATTTTTCAATTTAAAAACGTGGTTTGGGAATTGCTCGTGTTCGAAACCAGGTGGTTGTTTAACATAAACATCTTCCTTAATAAATCCATTCAAGAAAGAACTTTTAACATCCATTTGGAAAAGTATAAAATTCATAAAACATGCAAAAGATAATAAGATCCTAATTGATTCTAGTCTAGCAACAGGAGCATATATTTCATCAAAATCGATTCCTTCTTCTTCATTATATCCTTGATCAACTAATCTAGCCTTGTTCCTAACGACTTGTCCTCATTCATCTAACTTATTCTTAAATACTCATTTGGTACCAATTACAGTATGATCAGGACGTCGTGGAACTAGATCCCATACATCATTTCTTATAAATTGGTTAAGTTCATCTTGCATGGCATTCATCCAAAATTCATTCTCACGAGCTTCTTGTATATTCTTTGGTTCTAAATCCAACAAGAAAGCCGTATGAGAAATCATGTTAACATGAGATCTTCTTTGAATACTACGTGAAATGTCACCAATTATTAAGTCATGAGGATGATCTCTAACTTCAACAAATACTTTTGGTAAAGTTTGAGTCATCACAACAGGATCAGTCGATTTAACAAGTCCATCAGCTGACTGATTCACATCAGTCGACTTGAGATCATTACTAGTCGACATGTCTACGGTAGTTTGATCTAGTGATTTAATAACGTTATTTATATGTGATGATTCAATTTCATCATCTTTAATAACAGTAGATGAATGCAAGGATTCATCAAATAAAACATGCATAGATTCTTCAATAGTCAAAGTTGACTTATTGAAAATTCTATATTCCTTACTCCTATTTGAGTATCCAATGAAGATACCTTCATTAGATCTAGCATCAAATTTATCTAAATTATCTTTAGTGTTTAATATGAAACACTTGCATCCAAATATTTTAAAATATGATACTTCCGGAATTCTTTCATAAAATAATTCATAACAAGTTTTCTTAAGCTTAGGCCTAATCAATATTCTATTTAAAACATAACATACTGTAGAAACAGCTTCATCCCAGAAGTACTTAGGCAAATTTCTTTTAACAAGCATAATACGTGCACACTCTTGCAGTGTCTTATTATTTCTTTCGACCACTCCATTTTGTGGTGAAGCTCTAAAAAATACAAATGAATGTGTTATACCATTCTTGTTTCAATATTCTAAAAACGTTTCATTCTCAAATTCTCCACCATGATCACTTCTAATAGTGACTATGGTTAGAGATTTTTTTTATTTTGAATTCGTTTGCAAAAATTTGCAAATTCTTCAAAGGCATCATATTTATGTTTTAAAAAGAAAACCCATGTAAATCTTGAAAAATCATCTACTAAAACAAATACATATCTACTTTTATTTAAAAAAGCGACTCTAGGAGGACCAAATAAATTCAAATGGATTAATTCTAGAGGCCTACTAGTAGAAATCATTTATTTTGTCTTAAAAGTATATTCGACTTGTTTTCCTAGTTGACATGCATAATATAACTTATCTTTCTTAAAAGATAGTCTTGGCAGCTCTTTAACTAGGTTGCATTTAGACAATTTAGCAATATTTTTCATATTTACATGGTCAAATCTCTTATGCCAAAGCCAAGAATCATTGTTAGAAGCTACTAAGCAAAAAATCATTAGAAAATTCATTTGTTTTTAAGCATAACTCATAAATGTTGTTTTTCCTAAAACCTTGAAAAATAACATTTTGCATAGGTAAATCATATATTAAACATGCATCTTTTTCCAAAACAATTTTATATCCCTTATCACAAAGTTGGCTAATACTTAACAGATTATGCTTTAGTCCACTAACTAAAAATATTTCTTCTATAGTAGGGGTAGTGTTCTTACCGACCATGCATATTCTAATAACCTTCCCTTTGTTGTTCTCACCGAATGTGACTGTTCCTCCATCTATCTCTTGTTTGGAAGAAAGAAGATTAGCATGACCAGTCATATGCTTAGAGCATCTGCTGTCAACTATCCAACATTCTCTTTTAGGTACCTATAAAAAAAGCATTGTGAATATGGTACCCTTTTCATTGGGTCCGAAAGGGATTAGTTTTTGGGGAACCAAATCCAAAGTGAGTTTGATTTACCACCAAAAGCAGGAATATAATTTACAGAATTACATACATTAAGAACATAAGAATTTATATAAGTAATTCTATCGTTTAGACTCAGGTTGACTAGAACCCAAATGTTTTTAGTCTGTCCAATCGACTTTATTGTACCTTTTAGTCGACTGTTATGAGAAGTCAGTCGACTGGGAGGTGAAATAGGTCGACTTATCTGAGGTTTTTGTCTCTTTGAATAAGACTCCAAACCTCTAGACAGACGACTGACATTAGAGTTCAGTCGACTGGTTTGAACTACAGAATTACTATTTTCATGGAAAACAATAGTTTTTGGTTTCTAAAGAAACTCATATAATTTGTTCTTCACACTGGAAATAGAATCAGTCTTATTACTACTAGTATTCCGAAGAATGATGTTTTTCAAGAGTCTTTTGAAAACCAAGTCCAAACCTTTGAACTTGATTTTGGAGAACTTCATTTAAATTCTCCTTTCCTTTGTTAAATTTAGATACATTCTTGGATATCTCTTCATAATTTTTCTTAAGAGATACAAGATCTACATCCAAATTTGAAAGTCGAGAATTTAAAGATTTGACTTCAACATTTAAGTCAAGATTTTCTTGAGAAAGTGTTTGATTGACTTTCTCTAAAATTTTAACTCTAATTTTCTCCTTCTTAAGTTCTTAAAAAACTTCATTGAAAGCATCTAATAAGTCATTTGAATCAAAGTTTTCACTTACATCGTTTTATGTAGCCATGAAACATACGTTTGCTACATCGTTTGACTCCTCATTCTCTTCTTCTGATGAACAGTCGCTATCATTCCAAGTTTTTTGATATGCCTTCTTGTTCTTCATATACTTGTTCTTTGTGTACTTGTCCTTCTTGAAGTTGGGAGCCTTCCCTTTTGATTTCGCATTTTCTAATGGGAAATCCTTCCTCATATGACCTATCTTGTTACACTTGAAACAAGTAGGAATTTCATTAGTATCTTTAAACTTGAAATTAAATTTACCTTTTCATAAATTTTTTTTGAACTTTCTAGTGAACATGGCTATTTATTCTTCATCTTTTTCTTCATCTTCGGAATCTGACATAGCCTTGAAAGCGAGTGTCTTCTTCTTTGCTTGTTGAGGTTCTAGATCCTTCTTGCGTTCTCTATTTGTACTTCATATGCCATAAAATTTCCCAGAACATTCTCCATAGAGAGTTGTGATAAATCGTTAGCTTCTTCTATGGCGGTAGTCTTCTTCTCCTATTCAGGGGTTAGGGCACGAAGAACTTTTCTTACCATTTCTGCTTGCGATTACGTCTTTCCAAGGGCCACAAGAGAGTTTGTAATGTGCGTGAACCGTGTTATCATGTCCGACACATTCTCGTTCTCCTTCATACGGAACATCTTGAACCTGTGAACAAGAACAGATATCATAGATTCTTTAACCTTATTAGTACCTTCATGAGTTACCTCGAGTGTGTGTCAAATTTGATGAGCCGTTGTTGCATTTGACACACGATTGAACTTCTCTTTGGTAAGTGCACAGAATAAAGCATTCATCGCCTTTGCATTGTTCATTGTGTTGCTCTTCATGTTATCGTTCCATTGTTCATAGGGAATTGTAGGAGCGGTGAATTCTGTCTTAGTCATGTTCCAAATCTCATAGTTGATGGACTGAAGGTAGATCTTCCTTCTACACTTCCAATAGTTATAGTTTGTTCCATCGAATTGGGGTGGCCTTTGTGTGGATTGGCCTTCATGGTATTGGCTTGCATTTGAAGTAGATGCCATTGCACTCAACCAGGCTCTGATACTAAGTGTTGGATCCTGTAGGCAAGGCAAATAACACTAGAGGGGGGGTGAATAGTGTTGTATAAAAAATAATTAAGAACTTGAACTTTTCTTACTGCTAAGTCGACTGAAAAAGATATACAGTCGACTGTTGCGTCAGATAAGAAGAGTATTTTCCTAAAGAGTTACAAGTCGAAGAAGTCAACTTATAGCGGAAAACCAGTCGACTTACCAAACAAGTTTTTGAAATAAAACTCAGAGAAATTGAAATTGCAAGTTGAGAGAATACAATCACAGAGAGTCAATCACAGCCAAACACAACGATATATCCTGGTTCGGTCCTCCCGACCTACATCCAGTCCCCAAGCAACCCACTTGAGATTTTCCACTATTCTTGAAAAAAATAAAAGAATACTCACGGCCTTTGACAACAACAATGTCAAATCCGTAGACCTCTCTCACCACTAGAGAGAGCAAACCCACTTTACACCCTAGAGTGAAACCGACTCTAAAACCAAGAGCCATACTCTCCAACCGAGAGGACCACTCTCACAACCCGAAAGTAAAAACAACAACAAAATTGAGTTTTCAACAACCTATAGCCTTATATGTGATAGTACTTTTGTATAGTGGCTATTAGGTCAATTTCTGAATTCAGTCTAAAACGAAATCAATTTTATATTAGACTGAAATTCAGGGAACCAAGTCTTAGAGAGATTGAACGCTTTTGAAACACTTGTTCTTGTTGAAAAACAAAAGACTTGAGAGTTAAAAATGCTTGGAATTCTGTAACCTTTGCCAAATGAGTTCTATACTTTTTTTATAGAGTAAGAAATGTTTGGACGTTGAGAGATAGAATCCCAACTGCCATACAACGGCAGTGAAAAAGATTTGAATTTGAAAAACAAGTTTTAAATTCAGAAAACTGTCGAAACAACTTGAACAGTCGACTGGGTTGCCATAATGAGTCGACTGGCCAGAGCTTGTATGAGTTCAGGCAGTTTCATACTATGACAGTCGACTGGTTCTAAGAAGTGGTCGACTGGTACTCATACAGCTGAACTTATTAAGATTGTTTTGACATTTTGATTTTGTAAAATACTTAGATTATTTAAAGTATGTGTGAGTATGTGTGTGACAAGGCTTTTACTCAAAGAATTAAAATTATAATATTACAAGACACTTTGTTAATACAATTGAAGCACTTTGAATCTTGTCTTGAACTTGAGTCTTTATCTTGAGCTTGAGCCTTTGTCTAGATGTCTTGAAGCTTGATCAATTACTCTTGAAAGCTTCATCAGATTGTGTTGTCTTTGTGTATTTCACCATGGTATTGACTTTGATACACTCTGCAAGAGATATGTGATAGAAAAACTTTGTATTGTGTTGTAGTCATCAAAACCAAGAATCAACATTGCGCACCCAAGGTTTCTAGGTTTATTTCACAGTTAGCAACAACCGGAGTAGAAAAGAGTGTAGAGAGATAGAGATCCGCACAATTTGAATTTCTAAAAGTAATTCCATCTCTAGCAACAAATTTTGAGGCAATAACTTTCTTACCCTTAGATCTGTGAGAGGAGGAAGGACCGTGAGAAGCCATGGAACAAAGAAGAAGATAATACCCAAAACCTAGGAGAAAATCACAAGAAATTTGAAAACTTTTGATGGGTTTTGAAAGAGGTGAAGCTAGGGTTTTCGTGGAGGATGAGAGAGGAAGAGGGAGAGGTATTTATGATGGATGTGTGGGTCCCGTATGTCATAGAGGGAAGAAAAATACGTTAACAACTGATCAGCCGATACCGGTTTAAGATGTCGGTCGACCGCAACATAGAAAAGAAGAGAATAAATCTGGTAGAAAGGAGGATGGTCGACTGTGCAATCGAACGGTCCACTATCGACCAGACCACATAAATAAGAAACTAGTTTCTTAAGTATACGACAGTCGACCTGTCGGTCGACCGACCAATGCAGTCGACCAAACAGTAAATTTTCATAGAACACCATATTTATGTCATTTAATTCATCTTTTAAGCACGAAAACATTTTTCTTTGAATCACCAGTATTTCCCCTTTCAAAAATTGATCTTAGATCAAGTTAAAGCATATCAAAGAGCATTATTTGTAGTAGCACAGTACTTACATTTCTTAGATAAATAACTGATGTTTTAGATATTTTACTTGGAGATGTCATCTATAAAGTGAAAATAAATTGAAGTTAGTTTAGATTTTACCCAGTGCTTGGCTTATCCGAAGAACTGATGTCCTTCTCTTGTTCCCTTCATAGAGATACAGATTTGTTGTTGTAATTGGTTGTGATTTTCGAGTATCTGCCATCAAGGTACCTATGATCTTTTAAGTTAAAGGCATAGATGCACCTACATGAAGGTTTGTAGGTGTCCAAGTAGACGCTGTTCCTGCATTTATATTCTTTCTCACCTAAACGAAATTAGTGTTCCTTTTTAATGAAGAATTATAATAAATATGCCCTAATTTACAGCAGTGGTGACATGCGATACGATTATGCCTTGGATCATGCACCCGTGCATAGTTTTGTGTTGATTTGTAGTTATTTTGATGACTATGCATATGTGTATCACATGATTGCTTAGACTTTTGATGTTGTATTGGCTCATCATAACCAAGCCCTCGATTATCATGATATGATCTTAAATTCTTTGTAATAAGATAACTGGGCCCTTCATATTTTTCAACAATTTTTTCGATCTCAATTACTCTTTTACAAAACCTTTTTCTAGTTTTCTCATCGTCTTTTGTGTTCCAACGAAGAGATACTAGAGTAGCATCAAGTATTCTATTTTGTTCGAGAGCCTATTTACAACCTTCCACTATCTCATCAAATTTTCTTTTGCATTCATTTAAATCATCAGTGAGTTAAGTAATATTAACAGATTTCTCATAAATTTCTCTTATATTTTCATCATGTGTTGCTAAGGATTCTTGACTTTGTTGTTTTAAGTACTCATTTTGCTCTATCAACACATCATGGTCTTTTCTAAATAACACGTATTTTTCAATAATCAAAGATTTTTATTTTTCAACTTTTGATTTTTAGTAATACAAGAGTCATATGATTCATTTGACATTTGTTTATATTGTCTCAATTTACGACTTAATTTCTTAGCATAATCATTTAACCCATTACACATGTCCACTAAATCATTATAGGTAGGTTCTTCGATTACCTCTTCTTGAGATGATGATTGCACCTCACCATTTCCAAGAGCCATGAATCTAAAGTTGTTGTGACCTTGCTCTTCATTGCTGGAGTCTGAATCTAGCTCTGTTGCCTTCAACGCCTTCTTTCTCAATCTTGGACAAGAGTGGTAGTAGTCCTTGTTTTTGTCCAATGAGATGGGACAATTTGTGCGAATGTGGTCTGGCTTCTTGCATTTGTAACATATGTCATCTTTGTCCTTTTTCCTTCCTCCTTGAGACCTACCATATTTTTTATGTTTGAGATACTTACAGAATTGTTTGGTTAATATCACAATATCTTCATCTAATTCTTCATGATCTGACTCTCCATTTGATGGTCGAAATTTTCCTGCTTTCAAGGTGATGGTCTTTTCTTCTGTTTTCGGTTCAATCCCAATGTTCTGCCTGTATCTCTTGGTTTCGGTCATCTCAATCTCATATGTCTCCAATTTTCTTTGGAAGGTCTAGTAGTCGAACCCCTTTTCCTTAAGAGTCTCTCTCATTGCGGCAGCTTTTACGTCCTATTCAGGCGTGAGACAGATTATGAGTTTTCCGACCTTTCGATCATCATCCAACCCCTTACCTATGCTCTCAAGCTCATGTGCAATAATGTCGAAGCGGGCAAGCATCTGATCTACATTCTTTCCTGACAACATACGAAAAACATCAAACTTATAAAAGCATAAATTAACTTATGCTTTTACCTCAGATGCGGTTCCCTCATGCCTTTTCAGCATGTTCTTCCAAATTTCATATGACGTCTTGCATTTTTGCCCACAACGCATTAATTATTCATTGTTTAGACCTGCATAAAGTGCTGCATATCTTTGGAGTTTGCAGTTTTTAGTGCCAGTTCGGCTTTTGTGAAAGCCCTCTTTCCATCACTAACATGAATGTCTATTTTGTTTATGCAAATGTTCCAAACTTCTTCACCGAGCATCTGCAAAAAATGGGACATACGAACTTTCCAAACATCATAACTTTTTCCATTAAAATAAGGTGAAGATGTTAGAATTGTCCCATTGGAGATGAATGGCTCCGATGATTACAAGTTATCGAGAGAAGGGATTTCGGCCATTTGACCTTTTGCTTAAACTTTTAAGCACTTGGTAAGCACCTCGCTCTGATACTAATATAAATCACCCTAGGGAGGGGGGGGGGGAATAGGGTGATTGTGTGGAAATTAAAAATTCAAATTAAATTGCAAAGTAAATAAAAAGAGTTAGAGAAAGCAAACACAGCAAGTAGGCAAGATACAGCGATATAATGTGGTTCGACCCCCAGGTCTATGTCCACACTACCTATTTGTAGCAATTCTCTGCCACAAGCATTCCACTATACTTTGAAAGTACATCTCCCCTAACCAATAGCATAAACCCTTGTACAGTGATTCTCGGAATTCAGGCCGAGAGACTTATTATACCCGCAGGGCTTCTACAGATAAGTCCCACATCCTCACCGAAGTGAAAATAAAAGAAAAATCCTCAAGATCCAAATAGACCTTGACTAAAGAAGAATAATAAATATCTCTCACACTCGGATTGATGATTGATTAATTAATTCAGAAGTTATGATTGTAAGAGGTGAAGAATACTCAGTAAATTCGCCTTTATTTATAGAGTAGGAAAAAACATCTTTCCAAAAATGAAATGACTTTTCCAAAACAGTCAGATCTGTACATCAACAGTCGAGCGTACATGTGAGCGGTTGACCATTCAACTTTCAACCTGAGAGTCGAGAGATGACTGGTCGACTGACTCATCTTTTCAACTAAAATGAGTGGTCGACTGTTATGACGGTCAACCGATATTTGTGCGGTCGACTGCCATCGTGCAGATCTATATTTTATTTGGCGAATCTACTTTATATTCATACAAAAAAATAATCAATCAATCATTACTTGGTATTTTCTTACAAAAAAGAAATAAATAATTCAGCCATGCTTGATTCTTTGTAGATTTGAAGCACATGTTTTGTAATGCCCCGATTTTCATTTATGAAAATTATTTATTTAATTTTGCACGTAGTGTGCGCATGCAATTTTTGTAGTATGAAATTTTATAATTATTTTTATTATGGATGATGTGTGTTCTTTAATTATTTTTATAAAGGCCCATTTTCCTTCAAATAAATTTAAGCCCTTTCTTTTTAAAAGCCCAAATTAACTTTATTTATTATCTTTTTATAAACAATTATTTTGGCCCATAAACTAAAAGCCCATGAGTTATTTCTATTTTAAATACAACTTGTAATGTAGAATTCATTTTAAAGATTATTTTTATGTAAAATTTAATGTACAATTTTTTTGTTAAATGGGGACAAGTTGCATGCACGTGCATTGCACGTACACGTGCACATGCATATGTGTGGCCGGTTTTGATCTTTGGAGGGAAAAGAAAATTTCAAATGGAGTCATGGGTGGTGGTTACTTGATCATGGTTGGTTATTGTAACTCCTCCTTGAATCCTAGCCCTTTGTTTCTAACTCCTAGTTTAATCTTAGCCTTCCATTCACTCCAAATTTTAGCATAAATACCCCCCCCCCCCAGCCTAGTTATTTGGTACAAATTATTCTCCAAGTCTTATAGTATAGAATACATTATTAGTAGTTTAGTAAGTGAGTTAAAAGATTGAGAGTTGTGTGAGAAATTTGTGCTTGCATCAAAAGAGGAAGGCCGGCAACAAGGAAGTGCTCGGGTTTGGCATTTTGGAGCTCGTGTGCGCATCGACGAGGAGGAGGATCGCTCTCTTGGCAAGGACATTTGTTTAGGAGGTGTTGCTAATTGTACTTCTCTCCAAATTAAGGCGGGTTGTTTTTCCATATTTCTAATTAGAGATCATGTTAAAGTGGGTAATTTTCCACATTTCTAAATAGGAAGCATGCTAGAATTAAATTGAATTGATGATGCATGAAAAAGACTAATAAGAGTACATTTTAATTGGAAAATTGGCTTATTAGTGGATTAGAATGTTGATATATAACTTGTATGTGGTTCCAGCATTAAACTTAAGTTATGTGCAAATAAATTATAGCCATGGATTGCTTAAAGAAAAATTCATTACTAGCATTAAGAATTATAAGCAAATGTTAGTAGGCAAAAATGTTGTTTCATGCGCTTGAACGTACTTTTGTGATAATGTTGCAATGAATGATTTAAAATATGATTTGTGGGTTTGTGGAGTGATTAAAAACAGAGAATTGATGTAGGGATTATTGAAATTAAAATTCGATAAGAAATGTCGAAAAAGAAACATATTAGTAGTAGCTTGTAATTCGAATTAATTGTATGATAGATATGTGTTAATTATTAAAAAAAAAAAATTTAAATTTATATACTGGAGTGTACAGTATGTTGGGAATTATTAATCTGGAATTTTACAGCAAGTTTAGTAAGAGCAAAATCAAATGAGAGCTTTTTGAACATCGAAATGTTTTACTAAACAGAGAAACTGATTTAATTAGAGTTCGAACTGAACTATGACAACCTGAGCTCATAGCACAAGTGGTCGGGATGCTCTTAATTGCTACAGTGGGTTCGAGTGTCTCACAGGTTGCTGGTTCGAATCCCGTTAGCACCATATATTCGTTTTGTATTTTTAAAAATGAATAAAGCTACAGCCGAGAGCATTTAATGCTCTCGACCTCTTCTATACCGTTCGGCACTTTCGGCCTAGTGGTCAGAGGCTGTGGCTTGGTGTCAGAGGCTGTGGCTTGGTTCCTTGTGGTTGTGGGTTCGAATACTGGTCTCGGCCAGTATTAAATTGGGGGAAGTATATTCTTTTGGGGTTGTTTTTTATGATTAAAAATTATGGAAAAATTATGTTTATTATTCTAAAAATATGTGGGATTTATGAAAAATAATTTGGTAGTTATCAAAATAAAGTAGAGTATATTTTGAGAATAAATGTATAAATAGAACTATGGTTCTACACCTATATTTCGTGGAGTTTATAATTTGCAAAGGAACTTGAAATAAAGTGTTAGAATGGAAGTTTAATAAAGAAGGAAATTATATGAAGTGAAGTGATGTGAATTATTCTCATTGGAGAATAGTGTGACAATTATGAGCTGTGAATACTCATTTTGACTATATACCTAGTGATGTGATTTTAATGTAAAGATGATATTTGATGAAATACATAAGGAATAAATGGAATTCTATGTATGTTTATGGACTCATGAATAATTTGAAATCATGTGATTGGAAAAGAGGAATGTTATCGAGTATGAAAAACTCAAACATATAGATTATGAATTGAAATTGAAAATTAGAGTGTAGCCAAAACTCACACCGGCAAGTGAAAGTGATGAATAATTATGATTATTGAAATTGAAAAGACCAGGTTAGGTCATTGTGAAATGAAAGTAATGAGACCGGTAGTAGTGAGAGGGCTAACTCTAATAGATTGGTTTTGTTCATGATTTTATCAAATTTAAGGATTTAGTACATAGTGAAGAGGTGATGAAAGTAAGAGAAAAACACAAGTATGAGAGCTTCGAGTTTACGATGCGGGGGTGAGCCACAGAATGTATGCTTGGTGCGTTAAGACATGGCGTGGGCACTACTCAGAATGATCGGACTTTGGCGAAACTTGTGGGATGTTTAGTGACTGCAAGAGGATCGTGTGCCATGAAGGATGCTGAATTGCCACAGAATGCATGCTTGATGAGTCAAGACATGGCGTGGGATTCCCCTACAGGTTTTCTGTACACGAGCTTGTACTCATAGATCATCTAGGATACTTACCGTAGTTACAGTAGTAGATTAAGTTATGACGAGAGATTGAACCCTACAAGATGAAGAACGATTATGGGCTTGCCCTCGGACCTATGTAGTATGGGATGCATAGAATCCGAACAAGTGCGCATTAGTGTCATGTAATATAAATAACCGCATTAAGGACTAAGTGCACAATCACAACATGACATCAATAGGGTATTCCCTTTAGTTTGATATATGATAAGTTTGTGTTTGTTAAATATGAAAAATCAGTTATACTATTTCTGGCATAGAGAGGATGGCCGTGTATAATGTTCGTCGGTTGAATAAACTGACGTACCCACAGTTTTGTATGAAGGGTAAATGACATGATAAAGATTAAAGAAGCACAGATGCTTAGCGATTATTCAAATATTGATTATTCAAATGTTGATGTAAATTTATTTAAATGTTGTAAATTTGCTTCCGCTGTAAAATGTAAAGTGTAAAGTTTTCATGTAAACTCTGATGTAAAGTGAAAAGTTTTAATTTCCTTGTAAAATTGTACGAAAGAAGTGTAAAGATCCTGTGGAATCTCGAATTCAGTGTATTTTGGAATTCGGGGCGTTACATATTTCTTATTGAAGCACTCCTATTTGAATTTTCAAATCTTTTTGATTCATGCCTTTTTTGCACACTTTCATATCTTTATTTTGGATTTTCTTTTTTCTGTTTTTCCTGCACATCTTAATTGAAACTTATTAGTTTTATATAGTATATTTTGTACACACCAAACTCAAGATCAACAATATCTCCGTCATAATGGTAATCCATCCAGTTGCAAATCTTCAACCTCTCCCACCTACCTCTATCATAACATATTTTCTTTTAATCCTTCTACTTCCATCTCCCTAACCCTCACTACCCGATGTCCTAATATTATATATATAGACCATCCACCAGAAACACCTTACCGTTAGTATCCTATATAGCGACGCTGAGATCGTCAACCAATCATTATTGATGCACACTCCACACAGTAAATTTGAACGGAGGTACAATGACGTGAATGTGAGTTGATGATGATTCGGCGGAAGGGATTTGATTTTATACCATGTATATTGATCACTTGTTGAAGTTCACGAGTGATCACTGTACCCAATATCAAATTGAATCCACTTCGCAGAATCATCATCAACTTGCATTTTCATGCCATTGTACCCAGGCCCGACCCAGGGGTAAGCCCAACAAGCCAATGGGCTTGGGAAACCCCCTTTCAATGGGGCAACAAGATTTTATAAAAAAAATCAATGTATGTATTTATATAGTAAAATAAAATTTATTAAGGACCTATATGTAAAGTTTAATTTATTTTTTTTAACTCTCATCTCTCTCTTTCTGTTCTTCTTCCAGTTTCGATCCTCTCTTTCTCTTTTCTTTCTCTTTCTCCCATCCCCGATCCGAAACCCGAATTCTTCCATCGCTCCTCTGCTCCTCCACCGCTCCTCTGCTCCTCCGATCATACTCCTTCTCCACCGAGGCTCTGACGGGTGACGTCTCATCCTTTCCATCAAAATCCTAAACCTAACCCTAGCCCTAATTGAAACTCTAAGTCCCTAATCTCCTTCGGTCCTTCCTCTCCAGTCTCCATCAAAAGGTATTATATCTACTATTCTTCTCTTCATCTTCTTCTTTCAATTTAATGTGATTAACTGTGAATTTTGATTTACTATGAATGAGATTTACTGTGAAACTATGAAAGCTTTAAATATTATGTGCATTATAAATAGATTACTGTGAATTATGAAAGATTTAAATATTGTGAACTACATAATTACTGTGAGTCTGTGAATTATGTAGTTCTTTCAATTTAATACAGGTACCATGATTTGGATGTTCTTTCAATAATTACTGTGAGTCTGTGAATTATGTAGTTCTTTCAATAATTACTGTGAGTCTGTGAGTCTGTGAATTATGCAGAGACCCTGATTTAGATGTTCAAAATTCTTTTTACGATGCTCCTCAAGACTGCGAGCAGCATTCTTTTGAGGAGATTTCAATTTGTTGAATGAACTGTAGCCTAGTGTGAATACATGGAACAAGGCCTTTAGTTGCCTGGATTTACTTAATAGGTTCCTAACTTCATAAGGAATCGTCCGAACAATATCGGAAGCATCTAGAAGGCTCAGTTTGGATCTGGTGTCCATCTCTTAAGATTATAGTGCCTTGAGATAAGAGGCCTCCTTATCTAGACATTTAGGTTTTGTTAGTTCTTTTCTACAAGTGCCAAATATTATATGATATGTGACTTGAGCATAGGTTACACAAATCTTTAACATTTAAATATGGATGAACTTTAATTTATTAGTTTTAAACTATGTACTAATCCATTCACTGAAAGAGGGATTCGATTTCGGTATCTTCTTAAACCAAATAAAGAACAAAAATCATCAATTTAATAAGTTATTTCCAAATGAGAAACTTAGTTTGCTGGAAGCCAAAATGGTCACTTTCATCTTTGCTATGCTAAGTATAAAGTTCAACGAAATTATTTTAGATATGTAATCATTTCAATCACCAAATTGCAGTTGAAGACATGAAGTCTTAGTACAACAAGTTTGAAATGAAAAATCTTCATTACGTTTAGTTAAATTATAATTTCTTTTTTGTCATTTTAAAAAATGAGGTTATACTGTAGTTTGGACTCCTCCAAGCAATACAACTTCAATTAAGATAATTGGAGGTATCTGAACTACATAAAAAGGTTTGGAACGCTGTGTATTAAGATTGTCAGACTAGTTATCTTACCTTAATTTTTAAACAAACCCCTATTATTTATCAGATAATATCCACTACAAACGGAACGGAAAACCCCGGCATTTTGTTTTACCATTTCCGGCATTTATTACAAGTTCTTTCTCAATACATTTTATATACTAATAGATAAATGAAATAGATGATGGGCATTTTCTTCAGTTCTTTGACAAATAGCCTTGAATGAATATCATGTGTTATGCACTCTGACAAGGTACTGTAAAAAAGAATGTATGTGTTAACAGAAAAAAAAATCCAATTAAATGAAGAAACATAAATTCACAAAAAAGAACGTAACTTTTTTAATGTAAGACAAAAAAGTTCAAACAGATTATCAGAATACAAAAAAATTTAAACATACAAATTCCTTAGAGCTGAGTAGCTAGTGAAAGCAACTACTATTTGTTTTAGGGAGATTACTTATTTTACTACACTATTCAAGTTTTTCAAAATGACAAGAACCGAGTGAGGTTTAATTCTTATTGCGATATTCTATAGGTACTATGACAAAGGATGAAAATGACAAGAATCGAGTGAGATTTCAGATACAAAATTCTGGATCACATAATAGGAGGGTCAAGCAACGCAACGATGTAATTGCACAATCACTAGGCTCAATTTCTAAATTATTTGATGCAAAATCTCAAAAATCTCTACATTCGAGTCAAGTTGGAGAAGCTATTGGCACTAGTGTTGAAGACGTATATGGACTTCTTGATGAACATGAAGATGTTGATGTAGATGAAGACGCTCATGGACAAGCTAGTGATGAAGATCATAAGGTGCCTATGAATGAAGGTATTCATGTAGTAAATGAAGAATCTATGGAGGAGCATAATGAAACCATTCTGGACTTTACAAAAGATGTTGTTGTGAATTACGATCCGGGATTATGGGAAAGTATCAATGATTCTAAGAGAGTAATGTTGGTTCACCGAGGCCCTATTAAGATTTTAAAGAAAAATGATGAGTTTCCAAGAGACGAAAAGAGTGGTAGGTGCTTTTCATCCAAGCTTTACACATGTAATTTTCCAAATGGAGAGAGAAACGAAAGGAAGTGGCTTGTCTATTCAAATGAGTTAAATAAGGTGTTATGTTTTTGTTGCAAGTTGTTCAAGCATGTCAAGTAACTTGGCCGAAAATGAGATAGATGATCAGCATAACCTTCCTACAAAGATTAAAGACCATGAAAGCAATGGGGAGCATTCGGCAAATATTGTGAAGTGGGTTGACTTGCAATGGAGACTAAACCTAAAGGAAATTGATAAAAAATTGGAAGCACAAATCGGCAAGGAGAAAATTCGTTGGAAGAATGTAATCGTTTACATTATTGCGGTTGTGAAGACCCTTTCTCGAAATAATTTGTCATTTCGTGGAACAAATGAGAAGATTTATGAGAAGAACAATGGACTTTTTTCTCAACTTATTGAGCTTCTTACTGAATTTGATTCAGTTATGCATGACCATCTGCGGCGCGTGGTAGAAACAAATGCAACATCACTATCTGAGTCATAAGATTCAAAATAAGTTGATAATCTTATTAGCTAAATGAGATCAATGAGAAAATTCTCAAAAAAAAATTAAAAGCAAAGTACTTCTCGGTTATTCTTGATTGTACTCCGGATTTAAGTCATGAAGAACAATTGTCAATTATCATAAGGTGCATGGATTTTGAGGATGCAAGTGGAGTTAAGGTGGAAATTTTTTTTTCTTGGCTTCTTAAAGGTTAATGATACATCGGGACTCGGTCTTTTCAAACGGCTTGAAGATACTTTGGTTGAACTTAAACTCGACATTGATGACATAAGAGGTCAAGGTTATGACAATGGGTCAAACATGAAAGGTAAACATCAAGGAGTACAAAAGAGACTTCTTGACATAAATCCTACAACTTTGTATGTACCATGTGGATGCCATAGCTTAAATCTTACATTATGTGATATGGCAAAGTCTTGTGTGAAAGCTAGGAATTTTTTTGCATATGTACAAAAGATTTATAGTTTATTTTCGGGGTCCATACATCAGTGGGATATTCTTAGAACATATGTGACGGATTTGACACCAAAAGCATTATCCGTAACTCGTTGGGAAAGTCACATTAAAAGTGTTAGAGCAATAAGAAATCAAGCACCGGAATTGAGAGATGCCTTAATTCAAATCGCCAATAGTTCTAAAGAGGATGTTGTGATGGCGGAAGCTAAAGGTTTTTGCAAAAAAGCTTTAGAGGATTTTGAGTTCTTGATTAGTTTATGTGTTTGGTACAAAATCTTAGACAAAGTAAATCGTGTTAGCAAAATACTTCAATAAGAAGAGATGAATTTAGAAGATGCAATTACTATTCAAAACGAACTCACTATTTTCTTTGAAAAGTTTAGATAATATGGGTTTGAAGACTTGATGAAAGAAGCGAAGGAACTTGCTAATGATGTTGGCATTGATCTGGTCTTTCCAATGAAAAGAAATGTTCGTAGAAAGAAGTAGTTTGATGGGGATATGGAAGCAAATGCCGAAGGAAGCCAATCACCGGAGAATAATTTTAGAGTTGTTGGATCCTGTAGGCAAGGCAAGAAACACTAGAGGGGGAGGGGGGGTGAATAGTGTTTTATAAAAAATAATTGCGGAATTGAAATTTTTCTTCTGTCCAGTCGACTTGAAAAGAGAAACCAGTCGATTGGAGCGACAGTTAAGAAGAGTATTATAAGACGAGTCTGATCAGTCGGCTTATAGAAGAACTAGTCAACTTACCAGACAAGTTTTCAGAGAGTATGTAGTACAAGTCTGACCAGTCGACTTAAAAGGAGACGCAGTCGACTGTCCAGGCAAGTTTCATAGAGAACTTAAAAGCAAGTAAATGAAATGCAAGTTAAGAGAAATACAACCATAATAATACACATGATGTATCCTAGTTCGGTCCTCCCGACCTACATCCAGTCCCCAAGCAACCCACTTGAGATTTTCCACTATTCCTGAAATAGTACAAGAATACCCTACGGCGTTAGACAATAACCTTGTCCAACCCATAGTCCTCTCTCACAACTAGAGAGAGCAACCCACTCTTCTACCAAGAGTGAAAACCTGACTCTAAACCTCGAGTCTTACTCTCCAACCGAGAGGACCACTCTTACAACCGAGAGTGAAAAGAAAACAATAAAAATGTTTACAATCAACCTATAGCCTTGTTGTGAATGTGATTTTGTACGTGATCGGTCAACTTCTGAATTCAGTCCAAAACGAATTCAATGTTATGCTGGACTGAAAACAGAGAACCAAGACTTAGAAATTTTGGAGTGCAAGTTATAATGCTTGTTCTTTTGAAAGTAAGAGTCTTAAAATTTTTAAGAAAAAATCTTGGAACCTTTCAATGTTGATTCACAGACTCTATATATAGACTAGAATCCATTGAAACGTTATAAAAATAGTTTATAAAACCGATTAAAAACGGATATAAACTTTTGAATTCGAAAAATTCAAGTTTTGAAATCAGTAAACTGTCAAAACGACTTGAACAGTCGACTGGGTTGCCATGATGAGTCGAATGGTCAGTGTTTGAAAGAGTTCAGACAGTTTCATACTGAACAGTCGACTGATGCCATAAGGCAGTCGACTAGTACTCAACAGCTAATCTAAATCAAACTGTTTCGACCTTTTAATCTTTTGAAAAAGAAACACTCAGTTATAAAATAAGTGTGAGTGTGTGTATGTGACAAGGTTGTTACATCAACCTAAGACTCAAAGAAAGGAAAAAATTACAAATGTTTACAAGACATATAAGATAACATATTTCAGCATTGGTCTTGTCTTGTGTCTTGAGTCTTGAAATGGAGCTTTAGCCTTTGTCTTTGACTTTGAATGCTTGATCACACTTGAGCTTTAGAACCTTGTAGAGCTTGATCAAATTGCTTTGAGCTTGTTTGAACATTTTGTCTTTGCGTACATCCTGTAATATATAAGAAGTAGCACAACAATTTTGGATTGTGTTGTAATCATCAAAATCAAGAATCAACAAGAGTTACATACTTTATCCACATCATAGATCAAGCTCTTACATCATTAAATAACTGGTTTAAACAATCTGATCTCGATGAAGAAATCTTTGGATTTTTATTTAATGCAAAGTTCGTAAGTGTTAGTGAAGAGAAATTGAGGAAGCATTGCACTAAACTACAAAGCTTCTTGCAACATGACCAACATTATGATATTTATGGGAAAGAGTTATTTCAAGATCTTAGAGAGTTGAAAAAAAATATTGTCAAAGGAGATAAGAAAATCAATTGACATCCTTAACTTTATAAGATCTTATTGGGATGAAGATGGTTTCTAAAATGCATGGTTTACTTATCGAATTTTGTTGACTATACGTGTTACGGTTGCCTCGGCGAAGAGGAGTTTTTCTAAGTTAAAGTTGATAAAAACATACCTTCGGACTACCATGTCACAAGAAAAATTGAGTGGATTGGCTATGACCTCAATCGAGAATGAATTTTTGGAGAAACTTAAGTATGATGACTTAATTGAAGAATTTGCTTCAATAAATGCAAGGAGAAGAATATTTCTTTGAACCAAATTGTAATCCGAATGTAATTTTGACTTTGCAAATGTAATCATATTTTGTTTGACTTTATGGTATAGTTCAAGATTATAATATATAAAAAAAAATGTAATCATGGTTTTATCAAAGATAGATCCTTGCAACATAAAGATAGGTCCTTACAACATACCTAACATATTTTAGAATGATTTGTCTGTACACTTGTGTTGGCCTATATAGGAGGATATCTTCACAGAAAATGTAACCCCCATTCCCGTTAATAAGTATTTTCCGTGTATTTCTATATCTTGATTATTTAAAACTTATTTTGTGTGTTTTCTAATCGAAAATTTATTCATTTCGAATAACTGTGTGTTTTAATCTTACTTTCTACATCTTATGGATCGAATATTTATATTTGAGCCCGAAAACAAATTAATTATTATTATTGGATTATTTTAATAAATTGTTAAACCCAAATATTAATTTTTTATATAATTTTGTTTTATTATGATTATGATTATTAATTGTTATTTCATGATTATCTATTTTAAATTCATTTATTGGATTATTTTATTATTGTACCGGATCTGATTTTCTTGGCAAATTTCCAATTTATTTTCAAGCCCAGATTATATTCTATTCATTTGTATTGTTTATTTACTTATTTGGATTTAAATTTTTGTTCATGAAATTCTTCGTTCTTCGTGATTGAACTATTTTGTTGATCCTATTTTCTTCTATCTAATTGTGGGTATTTTTATTTGAACCCGATTGATTTAGATCTATCTCTTATTGAACCCTAAAACCCAATTTCTTTTGTTCTTGACCCAAAACCGCTATTATTGGATCTTAAACCACTAGCCCAATATCCCAATTGTACCTTATAAATACAACCCTAGTACAAAGCCTAAAAAATTGCACAATTTTGAAACCCTGGAGCCTCATAATCTCTCTCCTCTCTCCTTTTTCTCTCTCCTCCCAATTTCTCTCTCCCCGTTTTGAACCCATCCTGTTCACCTTCTTCTCTGGCCAACTCCGGTCGCTCTCGTGCTCTAGCTCCGATCAGACCGTGCCCCCGTCGTCGGCGTCATCTCCGAAGTCCCGCGACTTTGTGAACCCATCTACCTCCGCCGAACCAAACCCGTCAACCCCATCATACCGATCGCCCCTTCGACCACCTCCGATTGCCTCATCATCACCCCCATCCCCGTGTCACCACCATCCCCTTATCGCCATCGTCTTCAACCTCTCCTCCATCGACCCATCCTTCCTCTATTTCGTTCACGAAACAGAGAAACCCACTTCGCCGTCACCGCATCCCCTTAAGCTCACCCCACCATTGCCGTCGACCTTCCACCTCGCCTGCTGTCGCACCCCCTCACCTCATCGTCGACCAACACCATCTCGTCGCATCCCGCTCAACCACAATGACCACTGAAACCACCCATCGAGCTGCACGCCCCGTCACTGTTTCCCTCAGCCGCCACCATACCTCCTGTCGACCACCACCGTCCTCCCTTCCTCGCCCAGCCCACTGCCGCAATTCCCCGCCATTGAGATTGCACCCATTCAGAACCGCGGTGTGGATTTTTGGCTGTGTGCTGTTTTGGGATCCGAGGATTTTTTGTTGGGTGTTTGTTGTTCGTGAAGAAGAAGGATTTTGGTGTTTTTCTGTTGTGGATGGATCCCGTGTTTTCTGTTTTGTGTGTGTGTGTATCGCACGTAGTTTGCACGTGTTTCCGTGTTTGTAGATTCGTTGCCTGAGATTCTCATCCCGTTATTCTACTATATTCGAATTTATCATCTAACAGGCAAGTCACTTTTCCTTTGAATTGTACATTTTATCAAATTCAAGTTTCATTAAAATTCTTGCAAGTAGATCCTATTCGTTATCATATCGCTGTATTGATTATCTTCATTTAGTCTATTGAGGGTTTACACGAGCTAACCCCAATATTCTTGACATCGTGCCACTTTTAACTCCAAATATTGAATCTTTCATAAGTGCATATAGAACTGATAATAGGGTTGTTCATATAATTGTCACACAAATAAATTATTGTAGAAATAATTATTAGGTTGTATGTTTGGTTAATTGATTGTTGTTGGTTGATGATAAATTGATGTATGAGTGTGTTCTAATTTTATTCATCGTGTTTTTGCACCCATCATGCTGATTATATAGTTTATCGACTAATAGAATTGATACCCATCATATTTAATTAATTTATTTCAAGAAAACTACACAAAACCTGTATATTGCTTAATGGCCTATATGTTGACTGCTATTTTTGAACCAGTAAATGATCGTAAAATGAATTACTTTCTGAATAAGAATTGTAGCCTGATCTTTCTAGTTTTCAAAACATCTTGAATTTCTAAATTCTGAGTTGTGTAGCAAATGTTATGCCCGTTTTACTACAGTTGTGTTTTTATCTCCGGATTTTCAGATTCTCTTATCTTTCATGTTTAAACAGTAAAAAGGATGATCAAATGATAAAATTTTGCTCTGATAATTTCCAGATTGTTGCTTAACATGTTTAGGAATTTAGAAAATATTTTTAATGAATTTAATACTGAGGTTTTGCTGTTTCTAAAAATATAACAACATGATATCGAAATTCTGTCTGAACATGAAATCTGTAAAGAATTATGTGTTTGACCTAGCTACTATTATCGGATTTTGAACTCTAAATATGCATTGAAACCGTGTGGAAGTCTAGTTTCTATAATTTCTGACGGTTTCAGTTTTCGAGTTCTGAAAAAGGCGGAAAATTGCACTTTTGTGCAGACTACTCTTGCTGTCCAGAATTATATAGTCCAGATTTTAATAGATTAATTGTTCTATATCATAGTATTGCATGAATTAAAGTATGTATGTTGCATTACATGATCCTACTGTCTCATTTTCATCATTTTAATTGTCCTATCTAAGTCATCATCCTATTGTTCCCCTATTGATACTATTGTTCATTTCATGTCTATAATTGCATAATGTATTATGGCATTGATAAAATAATTAACAAGCCGGGGTTTAAGGGTTGGATTTAGTAGTGGACAATATAAGGACTGTACTTGGAGGAGGGGCCCATGTTTCCCTATTTATTGGTCTATTGGTCTATCGATCTATCGGTCTATTGGTCTATTGGTCATATCAATCATCGATTAATTGTAGATTACTGACTACAGTATCTCGATTGATTTGGTCATCGGTCATTATTGTATACCATTTCCGAGTACATGAACTATAAAATTCACCACTAAGTCTAAACGTAACTTGTTTGTGTGTAGCAACCATGTGGTAAATAAATGGGACGCATGAAGTGCTACATTAGTTAGGATTAAAATGATTAATAGACTTAAGAATTGACATGACATCGACATTGCATATTGTTCCTCATTGTTCCTATTGATATCGAATATTGGCTAAGTGTTATTATTATTGACCATTGATATTGTTACCAAATATTGAATCATTGTTTATAGCCATTGCATCGATTATCATGATGTTGATTATTGCTATTGTCCTATGTTATTGATTCCTATTGATCCATTGAATTCATTGTTATACCGTTATTTCATTGTTCCCTGCTTTCTCTACTTGTTGTCCATGACTTGCTTTAAGGACAATTTTTCTCCTCTTTTTAGATGAAGTGTTAACAGGTGTTGATGGAGAATTGCCTGATGGATTGGGAGAACAACATTGGTGAATGAATTAATTGCATCACCGCTTAATAATAATTGTTTTTTTGTCATGAAGACTTAATTATTAAATTATTGTTATTTCATTGTATAGTGGGATTTTGACCCGAATTTTGTTATTTGTTTCCAGACGTTAGATTATTGTACTTGGATATTATATATTGCTTCATTTCAAGTATTATTCATGAGATTATTATTATTGCCTGTGCAATTGTTATGTATTGACTATAATTTTGAGTTAATCGGATAAATAGCTTATGGGTGACGTTAGTCATTTGTTGGGCTAATGTCATGTACTCGTATTCAGTATTTTTGGGAAGCAGGGCATGACAGAAAAAGTGGGTATCTTTAATTAATATGCATTGATTACCACAAATCTTGTGCTTCAACTTAAACTTAGTTCTCTGAATTGTCATTTGTGAAGGGATCTGGGCCTCCACAAGTTGGTGTTCATGGATGACATTTTACATGAGGGAACCAACGTAGGTATTATGTTCGAGGCCAAGTATTTATTAATCGATTACTATTTTTATTGCTTAAGTTTACCATTATATGCTTCTTCTTTTTCACTAACAAGTTCCTTTTATTGACAGAAACTACTTGATGTGTATATAAAAGATTCCGGAATATACTTTCATTGCTGCAACAGTGTGGTAAGTAGATTTAGTTTTTGGGTTCTATGATTGCTTCAAATCATGCTTTAGATTTAGTTTTTGGATTCTATAACTTTGTTGAAACTTACAAAATTTTCAGTTCCTAGATTGATTTTTATTTTAAATCAGGAAATATTTTTGCATAAATTGCTTTCCATGGCTTAGTGTACATTTAGTGCTTTCCATGGCTTTGCGTAAATTTATTTTATTTTCTTTTACTTTTACTTTTTGTTGTTAGTATTAAAAAAATTTACTAAGGGGCAACAAAACATGAGTTTGGTTAGGGCAACCCGGATCTCCGGGCCGGCTCTGATTGTACCCCATTTCAAATTGACTTTGAGAATCTGTGTCAATCTCGATTGGTTGATGATCTTAGCATCATCATAATGGGAACTAAATGTGAGGTGTTCGTAGTAATAGATGGTCTTATTGGATTATTATATTGGGGGGTAAGGGTCAATAAGATGGTAGTCGAAGGAAAATAAGGAAATGCATTAAAAGTGGATATTTAGACTGAAGGCATTGCGGACAGTATCAGAGCCATAAATGTTGAGTTTAATTGCGGAATAACTCAATCTGAGATGCAAATAAATGAAACTAATCAAAGAAACGAGAACAAACAAATCAATCAAGCACACAAGAACACACAAGATTTTTTTGAGGTTCATCCAATGCAATGACTACTTCCCCATATAGAGGTACTCCTGTGATTTCCACTAGAATAATGAAAGAAACATGTTACAATCACTCTAGATCTCACCACCAATGTGTATGGTTTATTTTCTTCTTCTTCTCTCAAGAACAACTGCTAGATCTCACTTTCTCTCTTGGAATTATCACCCCTTAATCATCATAATCGTACATTATACATATATAGAGGAATACAAAAGTTTAGATGTCAACCGTAGAATAAACAGTGTCGAGTGATCAACTGAACGAAGAGATGGATGACTGCGAATACCCATAAAGCAAACATAAACCATCTAATTCACAGGGGAATCTATGATTTTCTTGCACATTGCCCCATTCCAAACCCCCCTCAATGTTAACAATCTTGTAGTTAACAAATACATCGCACATACTTATAAAGTTTGTCTATCTAATCAATCGAAGCACTAATTGACTGCATGCAAGTTCCCTGTATACCTTGCCTGACGTTGATGATGATGGATTTGACTGTATTGGACCTGTCAGATTATAGGAGTAATCAGAGTGTACAAACTATAAATGCTTAGATTATGGCTCTGTTCAGGTCGAGGAAAGAAGATGGTGTTACGTCCTGCTTCTTATGTTTCTGTAAGGTCTGTTACATGATTTCATGAGTTTCCTATGGAGAAATTTTTTAAGTAAAAGGTCGGAGTATACCATGTTTATGTTTTGTTAAACAACTGTCTTGCCCAAAAACAGTTTCTCATTGGAGAAAGACTATCCCGCGGCAAGGCAGTTCAGCTGCTTTCTCTATTTTCTTAAGGTCGCTTATGCCCCGGCGGTGGGGCCTTATGGGGAAGCGCCCAGCCCAATAGGGACAGCACAACCCCCACTTTAAGCGCACCTTTGTATCGACTGAATCACTCTATCTAAGGGTGGCTATGAAGAAGACTCAGTCTATTCCTAGGTGGGATCCTAACGAAAAGAAGGAAGGGGACGAGAAGGCTTTGGAGAATCCGTTGTACCATTTTTCTTTTCACGAACCGGTAGGGATGCCAAAATTAATTCTTCCACGATTACCTAATACAAGGGATTACTTTGGTTTTCATTCAATTCCTTAAATGCGGAACAGTTTTTTCAAATTAGAATCCATCTTGAAATGAAAACTGGGGTGGGCTTACGTCTATCAATGCCTACTTCATTTGAAAGCCCCTATCAAGGACAGGCTCCTTCCATTCCACCGGCGACTCTTCTATCTCCCAGTTTGGTCTGGTTGACGGCTTCCATCTCTTGGGGGATAGGTCTTCGTGCCTTTGAGTCAACAGGCTTGGCCGTAGAAGAGGTTGCATAGATAGAAAGATAAGCCTTTCCTCCCCTCGAAGGGTCCCAGGTGGGCGGACGAGTGCGACCTAGAACAGCCGGATGAGCAGGTCTTTCTCTATCATCAGTTATGGGTTCGAATCGTGGGTGCTAATACACGACCAATCAGGGTTTGGACATCCCATCATCCGATGATCGAATTGGGATCACCCACCCCTCCGATATTATTTACCAATGGAAGGAATGTGTATTCTTCAATGAGTGAAACACCTACGGCCTTTCTCGCTGGGCGTGCTTGCATCCTAAACCATTATGAGCCTATATAGGTATTAGCCCAGACCAACCTCACTCTCCCTTTCTGCATGCACTGCTTCTTCATCAGTGGGTAGGGAATTTGATCGACTTGAAAGTTTCAGCATGGTCAGGCAATGCGATCTCCTGGAAGAGAAAGAAAGGGAAAGAGGATTAGGATGATGAGGCCCATATGTGTGCGGAGAAGGTTGAGTTGGGATTGATTTAGCTCAGAAGTGCCCTCTCTTTCACATGAGCTTTCACAGACTGTCTGTACAAATGGTAGGTCTAAATGCTAGGTTTTCGCGCTTTCTGATTCTTGGCTTGGGGCAAGATTACGATTCGAAAAAAGGAGAGTCGGGTCGCCATGCGTTCAATAAAAAAAAGCCTCTGGGGAGCTGCAGGGATGAAAAAAAGAGGGCGCTTTCCTGTGTTGCACTGAAAAAAGGATCTTTCTTTCACTATCGTAAGGGGAGCTGCCCCTTCGGGTTCTATTCAAGTATTCTTTTGTTAGTTTTCTTCATATGGAAGATGAAAAGAAAGTTTGAAATGAAACAAAGTTCAGTATAAAATTAGGTGTAGAGTCTTCAGAACTGTAGACCGTTCCTAAACACTCAACAACTAGCTACAAATTATTCAATACCTGACGGTACATATGGTCGGTAACATACTTCTCTTTAGTATACATATTGATCTCTTCTTTATCTTCTACTTTCAATTTCATGCATAAATAGGAATTTAGTTGAACTGTTACAAATTCCTCAATTTATGGATTTTTGTAGCTCAAATAAATTACTAACAGATGAAGATCTTAAAAACTTTTTTATAACACACAATCGATCATGTTAGATGTTGTATTATATATTTAGTCTCATATCAGGTTATGTATCAGTTTAATTTTTTTGTTCTCTCCTATATGTAGGATTCATTGTAGTCAGTTATAATCAATCTCTCCACTAACCTTAATATGGTATCAGAGCAAAATTTACAAAATCTCTTTTCTTATTTTCTTCATCAAAACCCTAGAATTCCACCCCAAAGAAAAGGCAGAAAGCCAACTTCAACAAGAAGAAGCAGCCATCGTTTCGTCAAAATCAACTCGAAGAACCCATCGTCGAAATCCTCCATCGTCGAAATCAACCAACTTCAACAATAGAACACCACTTCCATTAGTAGTTGAAATCAACCCATCGTCTCGTCGAAATCAACCCATCGTCTCGTTGAAGGAGAAGCCATCGTCACATCCAAAACAACAGTCGAAATCAACCCATCGTCGAAAGAACACATCGTCGAAAGCTCCCTCTCTCTTTCGACCCAATCCTTAAACCGATCTCCAACCAAGTCCTAGCCGCCACCAGTCATCGCCGCTCACCAAATCCCGAATCCCCTCACCCAAAACCCGCCACCGCCATTCTCCACTCCTATCTCAAAAACCTAACCTTACTTTTTTTGTTTCCCTGTATATTCATAACCCCCCCAACCCGAATCCAAATGCCCTGTAAACCCAAACCTGATCTGAACCACCACCCTAAACCTACCCAAAATCTGTTTTCTGTATATAAAAAAAATCAAAAAAATCAGAAAAATAAATCAAAAAACTCAACAACAAAAAAAAAGGTTAAAAAAAATTGTAAAAAAGGTTCTTAAAAAATGCAGGTATTTTCTTCTCCAATGGAACTTCAGTCTCACCGGTCTCTTTGATTCTCTATCGACTTCCCCACTGCTACATCTACCTCTTCACTCCCCCTCACATCATGATCTCCCTCAAGATTCAGACATATGCAGTGTCATCATCAGCCTGATACCGGCCTCCTCTCTCCTTCTCCCAGCATCATTGCTACCCTAGCCCCACCCTTCTTCCGTAACCAGTAGCACCATCCAGCTACCTATCCCAATCCCTACACAAGCAGCATTTCCGATCTCAATTCGATCCCTGACACAGCGACACCAGTCTCATTCCACTTCTTCCCCTACATCCTCGGCCATGACTGTTACTCCAGCCTTGTCGACTCTTGCTGATTGGGCTAATCTTCAACATCGTTGCTGGCCCCTCCAGCTCTTTGGTCAATTTGTCACTACTGGGCACTCTATCCCTACATTCTCTGTTACTCCCAATATGAATTCTTCCTAGATTTTTTATTCTTGTGCATCACATCATCTTACTAGTAATTATATATTGTTCACCACCAGCACTGCACTTCCCACTCACTCTCCATCACTGCACATTGCCGATGACTCACAACTTCTCACTACACACTCAAGGTCTATTAGCTCTCTCACTCTCATATTGCCTTATGTTCTTTATACTCCTCATTTATCCATGAATTTTATTTCCATTAGTGTGCTATGTGATAGTCATCTTGTCATTACATTTGGTTCTTTAGGTTGTTATATTACTGATTCACATACTGGTGCAGAGTTCGGGCGTGCTAGTCGACATTATCGTCTATACCATCTAGATTTCCATCATGCCCATCAATCTCATCCTCCTTTTTGCTGATGCTGTATTCTCTGATGCCGATCTGTATCACAGACGTTTAGGACATATTAGTGAGTCTCGACTCAAGACTTTACCCCGTAGTGGTGCTTTTGGTCCGCTTTCTTTTACTCATTTGTCTGATTGTCAGGGTTGTCATTTTGCCATAGCACTCCATTTTAAGCACAAAAGCACTTCTCAAACCACCCATCATTTTCAACTTATTCACCTTGACATATGGAAACCATCTCCTACACCTTCTCATAAAAATTATCTCTATTATGTTAGTTTCATGGATGACTTTACTAGATACACATGGGTGTTTCTTATGCACCAGTGCTCTTAAATACCTGACATTTACCAGTTCTTTATGACCATGGTTCACACTCAGTTTGGTGTGCGTATCAAAACCTTTTGCTCAGACGGTGCTCGTGAGTACACTTCCACTGCTATGAGATCGATCCTTCAATCTCATGGTACACTATTTCAGCAATCATGCCTTCACACACACATGAACAGTATGGTGTAGGTGAACGCAAATATCGTCACATTCTTGAGACGGCTCACGCTCATCTACTCTCCTCTTCTGTTCCTCATTTTTTCTGGGCTGAAGCTGTCATGATGTCTGTCAGTCTTATTAACATCACTCCCTTGTCTGCCCTATCTGGCACATCACCTCATGCAGCTCTTCGTTACTTACCGTCGGACTACAGTATACTCCGTACTTTTGAGTGCACATGTTATGTTCTTCTCTCCCCCACTGAGCGCACGAAGCTCACCGCTCGAGCTACTAAGTGTGTTCAACTGGGTCTCAGTCCAGAATTTAAAGGATATCGTTGTTTTGATCCTGTGGCGAGTCATGTTCGTATTTTTCGACATGTCTTTTTTGTGGAAGACTCTCCATACTACTTGTGTTCTCCTGAGGATGCTAATTTTCTCAATTTTCCTGTAGTTGGACCTATCTCCCCGGCCCTACCTTCAGGCATTTCATATGATCGCACTCCTTTGGCTCATTTCAAATCTCATACTGATGTTCCACCTATTATTCCTCTTACGGAGACACTACTTGCATCCCCACAGCATCATACACAATCCCCACCTGCTTCCCCACAACTGCATGCACCCACTCCACCTATCTCACCCCCACACACTGCCTATCCACCACCGGTTCGTCAGTCTACACGTTCTACGTTAGGCACCCCATCGGCCCGTTACACACCTGATGCCACTGATCCCTCTGACCAGTTTGGTTTTGCCACTCTTGCCTCCTACTCACCATAGTTTTGTGCATATCTCACTGATATACACTCCACACATTAACACAGAACTTATCAGGAAGCTATTTAATTTTTCTAGTGCCGGGAAGCTATTACAGATGAGTTTTCTGCATTTGATCAGACTGGCACTTGGGATGTTGTTCCACTGGCTGTGGGCGTTCAACCTGTTAGCTGCAAGTGGATCTTCAAGGTCAAATATTGACCTGATGGCTCCATTGAACGGCACAAGGCTTGTCTAGTTTCTCGAGAATTTACTTAGGAGCATGACATTGATTATGATAAGACTTTTGCCCCAGTTGTACAGATGATTACAGTTGGCACTTTCCTTGCCATTACCTCCGTTCGTCAGTGACCGTTATACCAGATGGACGTGAAGAATGCATTTCTTCTTGGTACATTATCTGAGGCTATTTACATGCATCTTACCGCTCTTTCTCATCATATTTTCCGTCTCTGTCGTGCTATATATGGCCTGAAATAGGCCCTTTGAGCCTGGTTTGAGTGTTTCTGTCGTGTCATCACCTAGGCTGGTTTCAGTCAGAGTTCACAGTGTTGGTGTATGCCCTAAAAGCTAGTTGTGTATTGACATTACTAGTTTACATTGTATCATGATATATTTATTTCATATTTAGGCATTTCATTTATTGTGTTATTTATTTTGAATTAGATGAATATAATGAAGTCCTTAGAATAGTAAGTTCAATGTCATGGGATATCAAGTACTGTTGATTGTGAGATCCTATTGGCTGAAATTAGAACATCGTTCTTAAATGTTCCTAGTCAAGTATTATTGTGAATTAGGACAACGATAATACATAGAGACTAGTGTGTGCATAGACATATAACCATTCTCACGGGTCATGGATAACATATCAAGTCCTCACATGGGTACATATTAGAGTAACAATAATGTACTAGACTGACCCACTATGAGAATGCTGCATGGATCGTTACGTGAGCGGTTCTCACAGTGACCATGGTGTACATAGTCCTTTGACTTGAAGTCACTACAGTTCCTTACATGATAAGTTATATGTTTTAATGTCGTCAAATATTGGCTGTAATAAAGTGATTATAAAGTTGACTATTGGATATACTACAAATCATGCGGAGGGATGTGAGTGACTTAAATAGGATTTGTCCCTCTTACATAACATGAACGATATCTACGTGCCCCTTGATTGAGTGAGACGGCAAAATAGCATGGTCGTGCTTAAATGAGCCAATATGAGATATTAATTTCATTTATTTAGTAAGCCTACTCGGACATCAAGAAACCAAATATTGAAATATACAAGGGTGGCATGCTATATGCCTTGTGGTCAATTAAGATATCTGGACAAAGGAACTAGACTACATGGTAACATTGGTCACTGATAGGTTATGTCAAATCACTGGCATTCTCGATACTTGAGTAGCAGTGATGTATTGCTAGATATCGCTCATTGTTTGTAACACTAGAATAAGATTTTAGTATTATTGTCAACGTAATGGGAACATATAGGGTCACATAGAATGGATCGAAATTGGGATTTAAATTCATGAGATAAATTTAATTAGGGACCAAGTAAGACTTGGAAATCTGAAATAGGTTGGACTTTTAATTAGATTAAATGGGCCTACTAAAGTTCAAAGGCCTACACACGAATCTGACCCAGATCAGATTGTGAGCCCAACAACCTCATTACTCTTTTAGGGTTGGTTTTGTAATATCCCAGTTGGATATTATATTGTATAAATTATTATTTTTAAATTAAAATATTTTTATAAAAATTACTTGGTTTTCTAAAAAGTTATCTGGATATATATACTAATAAGTATATATATGTATTGTATCAGTTTTGTGCACTTGTACAAAATCCTGTAAAATGCATTTTTGAGAAAATGTCTAGAAAATTCCGAGAAAATATTAAAAATTGTTATTTTATTATTATTTTATTTTTATTTTCAGAATTGAAATATTTTTGGTGGATATTACCCAGTTTTGTTAATAAACATTATTTGTATATATATACCAGTCTGTATACATCTGTATTGTATCAAGTTGGTACTGTAATTTTTCGAACTGATAATAAAATTTATTTTATTATTATTTTAGAAATTAACTTATTTTTATACGGATTGTGCAGTTTAACAAACAAAAATTATCGGTATATATATTAATACAAACGTATGCATATTGTACTGATTTCGTACGTTTGTACAAATCGTGTAGTATGTATTTTGGACAAAAATATCTTATTTTTGTCATGATTAATCAAAATTGGATGGCTATGATTTGTTTGGAGGCTTAAACCTAGGGTTTAGGATTAATGAGATACATAAGAGTATTAATAGGTGTCTTCTACTAGAAGTCTCTCCTCCACCTCACCCCTCCAACTCACCACTCCACCTTACTACTACTTGGCCGGCCAACCTTACCCCTAAGGGGGTTTTTGCAAAATGTCTTGGTGCATTTGCACCCTCACCCCTCATTTCATCCTATAAATACCCCTCCCCTTCACCCTTTGTCTCATTTACAAGAAAAAAAAATAGAGAGGAAAAGAAAGAGAAGAAACCCTAATCCGAGAGTTCTTCATTGAAGGATGTAGTAGAAGCTAAGGAGGAAGGAGAAGGTTTTCTAGTCTAGTTCTTCCTACAAAGAAAATCAATGTGGGGGTTCTCTACTTCTCTTTGTTGTGTTTTTATCCTCCTTGTATTTATGATTTGTTGTATGTGTAGAAAGAACCCATCTTTAGGGTTAACTATTTGTTGTATGTGAAAAAGAACCCATCTTTAGGGATAGTTATTTGTGTAGGTAAAAAAGAACCCATCTTATGATGTTGGTTTGTTGTAGGTTAAAAAGAACTCATCTTTATGATGTGTAGATGTTATATGTGTATGTTCTATAACCACTTGGACTAAATCTTAAGCATAAAGTGGTTGTAGGGATCAAAATGATCCCATGAAAGAGATGGATGATAGAACTTAAATAAATGACACAAAGATTGAGTCTTTAAGACTTTGTTGTGGTTATTTTTGCTAAACTAACAACTTGGACTAACTGGTTTGGGCATATGAGTAGTGTGAGTCAAAAAGGACCACATGAAGAAGTTTTGAATTTAGAACTTACTAAAAACACATAAATGTGGAATCTTTAGCTTAGTATGATTACTGTTGTTATTATGGTTATTTTGTTAACACAAAACTACAACTTGGACTATAACTATAAGCACATAAAGATTAGTAAGGTGAGAATGTTTACATACCCATTTGGGGGTTGTAGCACTCAACAAACTATTAAAAGACAAGTCTTTGTTGTATGTTGTTTTCCTACTTGTTAAAAATCAAATGCTTGGTAAATCTAGTTCATGAAAGATTAAGCTTCTATTTTGCTTCTACGTTGTGAAAGATTAAGCTTCCATATTGCTTCTATAATTGCAAAAGATTAGTTCTTTTATGTTTATTTAACTTCTATAGTAGAAAAGATTAGTTCTTTTTGTAGCATGCTTATTTTGCTTTTATGATAGAAAGGATTACTCCTTTTCATATTGTATGTAGGAACTTGTAGGTTGAAGAAAAGTAGGTTTGTAATATGTAGGAATTTGTAGATTCAATAAAAGTAGGTTTTGTATTATGTAGAACTTGTAGATTAAATAAAAGTAGATTTGTAATATGTGGATAGTTGTAATTCATAAAACAAATAGTGTTTGTAATATATAAGGAATTGTAATTCATAAAAGAAGTAGTTTATGTAATATCTAGATAAGTCCTTAGTAGCTTTATGAGTTTACTACCATGCTTGAGTTGTTGTAGTTATTGTAGTAATGAACCCATACTTGAGTTGTACGTTAGAACCCATGCTTAAGTTGTTCTAGTAAAGAAACACATGCTTAAGTTGTATGTGCTAAAAAAACCATGCTTAAGTTGTTGTAGGTTGTTGTAGTAAAGAATTCATGCCTGAGTTGTTGTATTAAGAAACTCATCATGCTTGAGCTATAGTGTTCTAGAAAAGAACCCATCATGCTTAAGTTGTTGTAGGTTGTTGTAGTAAGTAATTCATGCTTGAGTTGTTCTAGTAAGAAACCCATGCTTAAGTTGTATGTGCTAAAGAAATCATGCTTAAGTTTTTGTAGGTTGTTGTAGTAAAGAATTCATGCTTGAGTTGTAGTAAAGAATCATGCTTGAGTTATATGTAGTAAAGAAACCATGCTTGAGTTGCTAGTAAAGAATCCATGCTTGAGTTGTTGCTAAGAAACCCATGCTTAAATTGTATGTGCTAAAGAACCCATGCTTGAGTTGCTAATTATTGTAGTAAAGAAACCATGCTTGAGTTGCTAGTAAAGAATCCATGCTTAAGTTGTTGTAGGTTGTTGTAGTAAAGAAACCATGCTTGAGTTGCAAGTAAAGAATCCCTGCTTGAGTTGTTGCTAAAGAACCCATGCTTAAATTGTATGTGCTAGAGAACCCATGCTTGAGTTGCTAATTATTGTAGTAAAGAAACCATGCTTGAGTTGCTAATTATTGTAGTAAAGAACCATGCTTAAGTTGTTGTAGGTTGTTGTAGTATAGAATTCATGCTTAAGTTGTTGTAGTAAGAAACTCATCATGCTTGAGTTGTAGTGTTCTAGAAAAGAACCCATCATGCTTGAGTTGTTGTAGTAAGAAACACATGCTTGAGTTGTTGTAGTAAGGACCCATGCTTAAGTTGTTGTAGGTTGTTGTAGTAAAGAAACCATGCTTGAGTTATTGTAGTTATTCTAGTAAAGAACCCATGATTGAGTCGTTGTAGTAGTTCTAGTAAAGAACCCATGCTTGAGAAGTGTAGTTGTTCTAGATTTAAAAGAACACATGCTTGAGTTTGTATGGTTGTTTTATATTTAAAAGAATCCATGCATGTTTAAGTTAGATGTTGTAGTGGTTTTAGTTAAATTTCTAAAAGGAACTCATGAGTTTAGCTTGCATGCTAGTCCAATTGAACTATTGAAATGAACCCATGTTCCATATTTTTTCTAGTTCAATTTTTAAGAAGAAACCCACGAAACTAGCTCCATGATAGTTCTAGTTCAAATTGGCGAGGAACCCATACATTTAGGTTCTAGGTGGTTCTAGCTCAACCTAGAGAAAGAACTCTTGAACCTAGTCGCATGTTGCCCTAGTTCAAATTTGGGAAAAGAACCCATGAATTCTAGTTGTATGTGGTTCTAATTGAAGTTGGACCATATAATGTGAACATGCTTCATCTTGAATGTATGAGTAATAATGGTTGGGAAAGTCACTAGTATTGTTAGCTCGATAAAAGCTCGTCAAGGGTCTTATGATTACCCTAGGGGTCATCGACCATCGAGACTCGCATCTTACCACCTTGGAAACTATGGATAAATCACACCTCGTGCACCGATGGATCTTAACTGATTTGGGTTGATCACGAGCCGAGAGTGTTGACGAGATCCGAATTAGGGGTAGTGATGAGTGAAGGAGATCTCGTCACCGGTGTCTTGGATCGATAGGCCATGAGTTGGACCGTGATAATCTTAAGAAAGTTTATTGAAAATCCCGTGAGATTTTTTGGGTTTAGTGACATCGTTAGGGTAGTAACTTATGGCTATTACTACTTAACCTTTACTTATTATCTTTTTCGCCGAAGGGAAAGAGTTGGTGTTAAGGGTGTTACCTTATGATCCGACCTGTCCTATAGGCCGACACTAGGCAATGTTATTGGTTGTACCCTTCTTGTCAAAGGGATAAAGTCTGTGCCTTCTCATGAGTTGGGAGCATGGGATCCGTATCTCGTCTGTTAATTTCTGAAGTGCCTTGATAAGGTCGGGAGCGATTCCTGTCGGAGCCAGGGGATGGACCCCCGGAACTCCATCATATTCTATATCTAAGGGTGAGAAGCCATAGACTACGATCTATCAGCTAGGGGGGCACAGGGGATGCTTCGAGCTAACTTGCGTTGCAGAAATGCCAAAGATTTGTCAGATTTTTGAGTGAGGTCCGGTATGCCGGGTAGTAGTGGCAAACATAGACACCATGATCTGACTGCGAATGACGGGATTAGACCGTTTCAGAGCAACCTCATCGGTCATGTCGTATCTTTAGAAAAAAGTCAAGTGCAAGAGTACATGGCGCAGGTTCGAATCCCTATATATGAAGAAACGGCTTGATGTGGGACGTATGTAGTATGGGATGCATACTGTTCCAGAGTCTTTCTTGCATTAGAATAAGTGCATCATTTCATTAGTTAATCTTGCATTAGATTCTAAGTCATAGCATACACTGACACATCATTTATATATACACGTTTCTCTTTTCATCAATCTGTTTGTTTAAAGTAGAGAATCGCTGCTAGTCATCAACCTTAAAGCGTCAGTATATGTACTGACATCCCCATTTCAATAGGTATTGGATTGCAAGCTACAGGTACATGATTCAGGAGACTCAAGGCGAGAGAAGAGAAGTCGATTTTATTTTCCGCTCATTATATGTTGGTTACCATTGTTCCATTGTAACATTTGTTGTA
Organism: Hemerocallis citrina; assembly: GCA_017893485.1. Lineage (NCBI taxonomy): Eukaryota > Viridiplantae > Streptophyta > Magnoliopsida > Asparagales > Asphodelaceae > Hemerocallis > Hemerocallis citrina. The sequence continues at coordinate 39,114,490 of CM030368.1, forward strand.
ACTTATTTTATGTTGGGAAGCATCCAAATAAAATACCAAGTGTTGTTCTTTATTCATTTACTCTGATGTAATTTGCTGAAAGTTGTAACACTTGGGCTTGTAAATGTATTATTGTAACAATGATGTATCGTATTGCAGTTTTATAACATTCGGACTTGTAATGCATTTGTGTTGAATAAAAAGTTTTAATTTTTCCTATTTTTCTGTGTATTGTGGCTAATTGAAGGAAAGAATCTGGCTTATGTCACGGTTTTCCAGTATATGGAAATCGGGGCGTTACAGGTTTTTTGCACCTATATATATGATTTGTGTCTATGAAAAAAACTTACGTGAAAAACCCTAGCTGCCACAGAAAGTGAGAGAGACAGAGAGATCGTGAGAAGGAACATCCCCTTCCCGCAGTTAGCACCGCGATCTGAGGGAGAGCCATTTTTCGATCGATTCATGTGGATACCATAGAGGCACCGCAATATTGCAGTTGTGTGATCGGGATACTGTGGGACAGCAGATCTATCTTTAAGGTATAAATCCTAAACACGATTTATGATTTTCGTATGGATCCATGACTAGGTTTCGATATTTTTTTGTAATTTCTCCGTTGTGTATTTAATCTGAGATTGCCTTCGAAACCTAACACACAGGACCACTCTATGTTTATGCAGTCATCATCGCAGGGGATAGTACTTCGACTATTATATGATCATATGATTATTACTGGGGATAACTCCGCAGACATTGCATCCACCCAAAATTACCATCACCAGCAATTTCATATGAAAGATCTTGGTAGACTACGCTAGTTTATGGGTCTAGATATTGCCCATGGATCTCAGGGGATACTCATTTCTCAATAGAAATACACATCATATATTATCTCTGTTGCATGTCTCTCTGATAGTCGATCAGCCGATACTCCTTTAAAGCTTCATGTGAAGCTTCGTCCCACAGATGGTGAGCTCCTTTCCGATCCTACTAGATAAAGACAGATGGTTGGATAGCTTTTCTACGTATACATGACCAGACCCGATATTGCTGATGGAGTCAGTGTTGTTAGTCAGTTTTTTCTACTCCTACATCAGTTTACTACAATTCCCTTCTTAGGATCCTCAGATATCTTCGAGGCACTATCACTCGCTCATTATTTGTCTTCTACATCCAAACTGGAGCTCACTGCATATTCTGATTCAGACTAGGCAGGTGATCCTAATACCAGACGGTCTACCACAGGTTTCTGTCTATTTCTTGGTGATTCGCTGATCTCATGGCGAAGCACAAAACAGGCAATTATTGAATGTTCTTCCACCAAAGCTGAGTACAGAGCAATGACAGCTACTACTAGAGATATTGTTTATGTTCGTTGACTGTTATCAGATATGAGTGTCACTCTCACAGGAACTACTCATCTTCATTGTGATAACCGGAGTGTGTTGCACATTTCAAGCAACCCGATCTTTCATGAGCGAATGAAGCACACAGAGATAGATTTTCACTATATTCGTGAGCGCTTTGAAGCAGGGACTCTTTTCCTTCATTCTGTTACATCTTCACAGCAGACAGCAGACTTCTTCACCAAATCTCACACTATTCAGAAATTTCGTTACTTAGTCGGCAAACTCATACTGTTCGACTCATTGTGAGTTTGAGAGGGGGTGTTAGATATTGTATTATATATTTAGTCCCATGTCGGATTATGTATCAATTTAGTTTTTTGGTTCCCTCCTATATATAGGAGTCATTGTACTCAGTTATAATCAATCCAATAATGTTATCTGTAACGCCCCGATTTCCATACACTGGAAAATCGTGACATAAGCCAGAATATTTTCTTCAATTAATCACAATACACAGAAAAACAGGAAAATTTAAAACTTTTTATTCAACATAAAATGTATTACAAGTCCAAATGTTATAAAACTGTAATACATTACAACGGTGTTACGATAATATCTTTACAATCCCAAGTGTTACAACTTTCAACAAATTACATCAGAGTATAATGAACAAGAACAACACTTGGTATTTTACTTGGATGCTTCCCCAACAATAAACAAATTACAACAATGAATAAATTACAATAATTGTTACAAATGAAATTACAACATATATTTCAGCGGAAACTTAAAATGAAATCGACTCCTTGCTTCTCTTGCCTTGAGTCCTTCTGAAACCTGTACCTGTACTTCTGCAATCCAATACCTATTGAAGTGGGGACGTCAGTACATATACTGACGCATTAAGGCTGATAACAAGCAGCGAATCTCAACTATAGCAAACAGATTGATGAGAAGAGAAACGTGTATATATATATGATGTGTTAGTGTATGTTATTACTTAGACTCTTATGCAAGACTACTAATGCAAGGATGCTCTTATTCTAATGCAAGCGAGTCTCTAGAACAGTATGCATCCCATACTACATACGCCCCATCTCAAGTCGTTTCTTCTTATATAGGGATTTGAACCCACGTTATGAATTCTACTTTGCACACAACTTGTTCCTGACAATACAACATGACTGGCGAGGTTGCAGGTACGGTCTTGTTCTGTTACTGCAGTCATATAGTGGTGTCCCCGTTTGCCACTATTACCCGGTCGCACCGGACCCCACTCAAAAACCAGACGAACCTTCGGAGTTAACTACAACACAGGTTAGCTTGAAGCATCCCCTGTGGCCCCGTAGCTCATAGACCGTAGTCTATGGCTTGTTCGCTTCTCCGGCATAGAACATGACGGAGTTCCGGGGGTCCATCTCCTAGCTCCGCCCGCCCTTATCATGGCACTTCGGGAATTAACAGTGTGAGATACGCAACCCGTGCTTTTAACTCGTGAAAAGGCACCGTACATATCCCTTTGACAGGAAGGTACAAGCCAATAACACCACCTAGTGTCGGCCTATAGGACGAGTTGGGTTATAAGGTATCACCCCTAATATCAACTCATCTCTTTGGCGAGAAAACGATAATAATATAGGTTAAGTAGTAATAGCCATAAGTTACTATCCTAACGATGTCGCTAACCCTGAACAATCCTAGGGATGACAAAAGTATAAACACAACATGCTAGGTCTTAAGTTAGACTTTGCAAGATCACTCTATTAGGCTGCTCAACCTAGACATACCAGAATCCCTAAGGATCTGGTTCATGGCCTATCGATCCAAGACCCCGGCAATACGAATGTATTCGCATGCTACTGTCCTGAACTTGGATTCCGTCTACGCTCCGGTCCGCGATCAACCATCCCGGTTAAGATCCGACGGTACACAAGGAGTAACTCGTCCACAGTCCCTTAGGAGTAAGGTAAACACACATCCTAATAGTCGATAGCCCTAGGGAAATAATATCGCCCTAGATGAGCACAACAAAACTGCGTACTAGCTAATAAGCTACATACGAGTAAACCGAACACATACGAGCCAAACAAGCTATGTATGAAACCAACAACTACATACGAGTCAGGCGAGCTACGTATGAGACAAAAACATACATACGAGCCAAATAAGCTACGTATGAGACCAACAGACTACATACGGGCCAGGCGAGCCATGTACGAGACAACAAAATACATACGAGCCAAATAAGCTACGTATGAGACCAACAGCTACATTCGGGCCAGACGAGCCACGTATGAGACAAAAACATACATACGAGCCAAATAAGCTACGTATGAGACCAACAGTCTACATACAGGCTAGGCGAGCCACGTATGAGACAATAACATACGTACGAGCCAAATAAGCTACGTATGAGACCAACAGTCTACATACGGGCCAGACGATCCACGTATGAGACAACAACATAAATACGAGCCAAATAAGCTACGTACGAGACCACAGCTACATACGGGCCAGGCGAGCCACGTATGAGCAAAACTACATACAAAAACAACCATACAGGTAATCGACGTAGAAGCAACCAAATGTGCTTACTAGCAAAACTTGATCTTCTATAGTTAGAAGCAACAGAAGAATCTTCAAACAATCTAAAATAGGCATACTACCAATAAGAAGCCAAAAGGCGACATAAAAACCTTCTGACAGCCTAGAAGCAACCGGTGCTGTATTTATCGGAATTTGACATAAATATACTTTTTAGGAAAGTAAGAATATCTGCCACAACTCTCTAGTTGAAAACTTTTTTAGATTCCATAAGGAATCCAAAATCTGGTCCATCGAACACACGCAAACAGTTTAACCAAACTGCAGATTTTCAACAAAAAGCTGAAACTTCTACAGCTTGTAACTTTTGCTCTACTTATCGGAATCCAATAAAACTGGATAATTTGAACAGGTAGGAACATCTACTAAAACTCCTTAGTTGACCACTTTCTCAGATTCCGTAAGGAATTCCGAATTCCTACCCGTTGAACACACGCAAACAATAAGAAAACAGCAGATTTAACAAAGGAAAGCTAAAACTTTGAAAGCCTATAACTTTTGTTCCACTTATCGGAATTTAACTTAAGAGGGCAATTTGGAAAGGTGAGAACGTCTACTACATCTCTCGAGTTGTTCGTCTCCTCAGATTCAGCGAGTAAGATACTCAAAAACTACAAGGAATCAAGACAGATACAATTCCAACCCACCAAATATACAGCCAAGCTGAAAACTTTCAAAGCCCATAACTTCTACTCCGTTTGTCAGAATTTAACCCAAGAGGTCAATTCGGAATGGGGAGAGTCTCTACTACAACTCCCGAGTTGGCCCGAACCTCAGACTCAAAAGGTCAGACACTCTAAAACATCAAGGAAGTCGAACATCAAGCACACTCAGCTCCCGCTGGCTGCTGCATCTTCCAAACACCATAACTCCTACTCCGCTTATTGGAATTTAGCCCAAGAAGCCAATTCGGAAAGGGAAAGATGTCTACTACAACTCTCTAGTTGGCTCGAACCTCAGATTCTATAGGTAAGACACTCTAAAATACCAAAGAAGTCAAACAACAAGCACACTCAGCTCAAGTTGGCTGCTGCATCTTCTAAATACCATAACTCCTACTCCGCTTATCGGAATCTAGCCTGAGAGGCTAATTCGGAAAGGGGAAGATGTCTACTACAACTCTCTAGTTGGCCCAAACCTCAGATTCTACAGGTAAGACACTCTAAAATACCAAAGAAGTCAAACAGCAAGCACACTTAGCTCAAGCTGGCTGCTGCATCTTCTAAATACCATAACTCCCACTCCGCTTATTGGAATCTAGCCCGAGAGGCCAATTCGGAAAGGGGAGCGACTCTACGACAAATGCCTAGTTGTTCTGAACCTCAAATTCGACCAGTAAAACCCTCAAAAAATGATAAACAAACACAACAGCGAGCAACCTGTCAAACAGCCAGTTGCTGTATCTTCCCAAGACCATAACTCCTATTCCGCTTATCAGAATTTAACCCGAGAAGTCAATTAGGAAAGGGGAGGATGTCTACTACAACTTCCTAGTTGGCCCGAACCTCTAATTCCGCAAGGAAACCCAAGTAAAAGCTCCTTGAAGCCACTGCGACACTACCCAAAACACAAACCTCACTGTTTTTCGCGAATTTCTCGCTGCTTTGGGGAAACGGCTCGTTTCACACATCTAACCAACTCAGAAATATCCATAAAAATTCCAGCATACTAATAACACCTAGCAAAACCTCCCAAATAAATTTCGGGTCAAGATTCTACTCTTAACATAGTTAAATAAAATCGACCCTAGGACAACCAAAATCGAATCTTTATGGCTCTAATGTGTGTTCTACAACTTCAAACATTGTGTGTTCTTCATTCCAGCCCATTTGCACATGAAACCACTTCAATACAACAAGATACAACCAAAATAAGCTTAATAATAACTAAAAACAAACATGAGTTAAGAAACCCCCACCTTGATTTCGGTTGGAAGAACTTGCCTTTGCCTCCTCCTCCATGCTCCTTGTTCTTGCTCCTCAAGAACTCCACCTCCATGAAGAACCCATGAAATCCATTCTCTTTTCTTTAGATTTTTATTCCCCGTTTCTTTTCCTTTCTTTTCTTCTCAATCTTATCTAAAAGTACTATAAGTAGAAGTAGAAGAAGATTGAAGAGATGAGATGAGATGAGAAAGGGATGCATGGAGAATGTACCACCCTGAATTCCAAAATACAACTGAATTCGAGTTCCACAGGATCTCTACACTTCTTTCGTACAATTTTACAAGGAAATAAAAAAAAAATTATCAGAGTTACATTACACTTGTACAATATTACAGCGGAAGCAATGTTACAATAAATTACATGAAACAACATTTAAAATAGTCTTGCACAGCATGTATACTTCAATTGTGTCAAGCATCTTTACCCTGCATATAAAACTGCGGGCGCGTCAGCTCATTCAACTGACGAAATATTATACACGGCCATCATCTCTATGCCGGAAACAGTATAACGATTCTCATTACCTAGCAAACCACAAACTTGTCACAAACAAAGCTAAAGGGACTATTCTATTGATGTCGTATTGTGGATGTGCACTTAGTCCTTAATGCAATTATTTATATTATATGACACTAATGTGCACTTGTTCAGAGTCTATGCAGCCCATACTACATAGTTCCGAGGGCAAGCCCTTAATCGTTCTTCTTCTTGTAGGGTTCAATCCCTCGCCATGACTTAATCTACTACTGTAACTACGGTAAGTATCATAGATGTTTTCTGACCTACGAACTCATGTCTAGGCATCCTGGAGGGAATCCCAATGCACTGACACATGACTCATCATGCAGGCATTCTGTGGTAATTCATCTCCTACCATAGACATGAAACCACCCACATTCGTCAAACACCCTACAAGCGTCGCCACCGGGATGGTACTCTGGAGCAGTATCCACGCCCTATCTTGACTCATCATGGGACATCCTGTGAATACTCTCACGCCGCCAATCCAATGGCCCTCATACTCAATGTTTTTCTCATACTTTCATCACATCTTCACTATGTATCTAATCCTTAGTTTAATTGAATCATGAATAAAATCAACTCTTAGAGTGTAGCACTTCCATTATACCGGTCTTATTCATTTAATTCATATGACCCAACCTTGGTCTTCTCATTTTAAAATATCATTTCACAATTCTTTCGTTGCCGGTATAAGGCTTGGCTATACCCTAATTCTCAATTTCAACTCATAATTAGAATGTCATACTCATAAGATCTTTTAATGATTAATCACAATTCACATTTCATACTCATAACATTCATGTATTCATATTCATGGTACTCTTCCTAACTCATCATGTCAACTAATTTTAATTTCTCAAGTAAAATATCATGCATAACAATAAAAATGTAACATGCCACAATCGCTAGTTTATAACCCACGTAATTCTATTTTAATCCATGCTAAATCCAAAATTCACAATTTCACTTAGTTCACACTTCACACTTTTCAAATTTTTCATTACCAAAATCTCATTTTAAACTTCTTAAACAATCCATTCGAACTTCAAGAGAAAACAATTTAAGTTAATAATTAAAATAAGTTCCTTCTTGTAAAACGGTCTCACTTATACAAGGCCACAGGTAATAGAGATTTGCTCACAAAATACAGATATTATTTGAACTGCAGGGCAGTCGACTGTTAATCATGACCAATCGGTTGTTCTGCGAGGTTCTCAAGCTCGAAAATAAAGTAATCAGAGAAGTCGACTGTCACATATGACCAGTCGGCTGTTCTGCGATGATCTTTAAACTCAAAAATAAAACGATCAGGGCAGTCGACTGTTACAAAAGTCGGTCGACTATTCTGTAAAAGATTCGAACTATATATTTTTCATTTTCTCAGACCAGTCGACTTTTTCAACGTGATCGGTCGACTATGCTACTAGGTTTTTCAATTTCTCAAAAAATATTTTTTAGTTTTTTTTCTTCTCTTTTTGAAACATAACTTTCCGGATTATAGCACACATAAAATTACAGCAACTCGGTATTTTTATGAGTATTTTAACTCTGTAAAACATGCATTTTAGCCTTAGTTTGTATTTGACATTTGGGAACTAAAGCATAATTCTACATAATTAAAGATAGATTCCCACAAAAATCACTACAAAAATTGTTTTCTTTCTCACGATGTTTTTAGAACACAAAAATTCATCTTTCTTAATGAATAAAACTCATATTTTTATCCACTAATTTACACATAATGCATTCAATCTTTTGTTGGCACAAATACAATCTTTTCATTTATTCTAATACTCATATGGCACATATAATAATGGAAAATTCTACTACAACAATTAACATTCATCATCAATTCATCTCTAGCATAATATTCTACTTTAATACTTTAATCAACAAACATGGTTCTAATCTTTTTACTAGTTAATCCACATAGTTTGCATTTAGAACATACATAGCATGCATACTAACATTAGAAACAAAGAGAACATTCACTTTTACTCATAATTAATAAATCTAGTAATCAAAATAACACTCATTTACTAATTTATCAATTCTCTTCTAATTAGGCAAGCATGCATTTCATTTCAACTAGTGGCTTTATAATAACAATTCAATTTCATTCCTAGCATGATTTCTACTTTAGAAGTCATGAGAAATACCCACCTCTTTGAAGAAAAGCCAACTAAAGGCTCCTAGAGTCCCCTAGAATGTGAGAGAGTGCCTTCTCTTCCTAGATTACGATGCAAAAACTCCTTCTCCTTGCTTCCTTGCCAAAACCGAGAGCTCCAAGTGTGGGGGAATGAATGGCCGGCCTCCAATGGTACTGACTCACACTCACACTCACACTAATATATATCTCCTATATAATTTCTTCTTTCAATAGTTTATTATTGTAGAATACAAGTAGGTAGGAGGGGTATTTATACTAATTTTAGAATAGATTGGAGGGCCAGGATTCATTGGATAGTTATAGGATGGATGGCTAGGATAGGAGGGGAATTTGTAGAAACAACCCATACTCAAATAAACTACCCATGCACACACACCCGCTCTCCCATTCCTCCATGCACAATCCGGCCTCAAAATAGTGTGCATTGCACACTACGTGCATGCACGTGCCACCTAGTACCCCTATTTGAAGTTTGTACAATTTTAATTAATCAAATTGTTCACCATTTGTCTCTGCATGACAAGTGTGACCATTTAATTGATTTATTAAATTTGCAGGCTTCACAAATAGTGGGCTTAGGCTTGTGGGCCAAATAATAAAATACTAAAATAATAGTTTATTTAAGTGGGCTCAAATTAAGAAAATAGTGTTTTATACTTTATAAAATAGGCTTTTAGAAAAATAGAAGAAGAAAATAATTGTTCATCCTATAAAATGAAACTTTATATATAAAAATAAATAAATAAATATACACATGAAATTTGCACGTGCACAACACATGAAAATCAACATTTCCATTAAAATGAAAGTTTAGGGTATTACAACACTCCCTCCTTAGAATAGTTCCGTCCCCGGAACTACTTTTAAAGAGTGAGAAAACAAAACAAAATAAGAAAATACAATCAAGCAGAGAGCTCAGGATGATCCTTCATCATCCTCTCCTCAGATTCCCAAGTAGCCTCTTCAACCAACTGGTTTCTCCAGACTACCTTGACCATCGGTATCGTCTTATTTCTCAAGACCATCTCCCGACGATCAATAATCTCAACCGGAAGCTCAATGTAACTCAGATCTAGCTGCAAACCCTCTGGCACTTCGGGCAAATGATGACTTGGATCTGGAATGTAACCTCTCAGCATAGACACATGAAAGACATTGTGCACATGAGACAACTCTTCCAATAACTCAAACCGGTAAGCAGTTTTCCCGATCCTTTTCACTATCTTATATGGGCCTATGAACCTCGGGGCTAAATTTCCACCTTTGCCAAATCGGATCACACCTTTGCTGGGCGATACCTTTAGAAAGACAAAGTGAGTGACCAACCTCAAACTCAAGGTCCCTCCTCCGGTGGTCTGCATAGCTCTTCTGCCTACTCTGAGCTTCCACCAACCTCTTCCTGATCGGATCAATCTTTTCAGAGGTCTGCTGCACGATCTCAGGCCCAAACATCTGACGCTCTTCAACTTTGAACCAACAGACAGGCATCCTGCACTTTCTGCATACAAAGTTCATACGGCGCCATCCCAATGCTAGTCTGGAAACTGTTGTTGTAGGCGAACTCCACCAAAGGTAAATGCCTTTCCCAAACACCTCCAAAGTCTAGTACACAGCACCGAAGTATGTCCTCAAGAATACGGTTGACTCTCTCAGTCTGCACATCGGTCTGGAAATGAAAAGCAGTGCTGAAATCTGTCTTGGTACCCAAAGCTGTCTGAAGACTCCTCCAGAAATGCGAAGTAAACCACGCATCTCGATCAGACACAATAGTCAACGGAACACCATGAAGCCTGACGATCTCAACAACATACATCTCAGCTAACTTGTCTATCGAAGCAGTGAGTTTCATCGCCAAAAAGTGAGCAGACTGGGTTAGTCGATCGACTATGACCCAAATTGCATCATTGCCTTTAGGACTCTTAGGCAAACCCATGATGAAATCCATACTGATGTTATCTCACTTCCATTCCGGAATAGGTAATGGTTGCAATAGACCTCCGGGTTTCTGATTTTCGGCTTTTACTTGCTGACAAATCTCACACCTCGATACAAATTCAGCCACATCCCGTTTCAAACTTGACCACCAGAAATGCTGTTTAATATCCTTGTATATCTTGGTACTCCCGAGATTTACTGACAAAAGAGTAGCATGTGCCTCCTGAAGAATAATTTCTTTCAAGTCCGACTGATCCAGAACACACAGCCTCTCGCCAAACCACGGCACTTCACCCCTGATTTGAAATCCGGGCAACTTGCCAGCACCAACCTGCTCCATCATCTTCTGAATCTCTGCATCTTCCTTCTGAATTGCAATAATCCTTCCATTCACCGTCGGTTGAAGCCTCAACTGAGCTAAGGATGATCCCAAGCCTTGCAGAACAACGTCAATACCAGCCCGATCCAACTCCTCTGTCAGCTGCCTTTGAGTTGTAATCAAACTCGCCAGACTGCTCTTGCGGCTAAGTGCATCAGCAACAACATTAGACTTCCCAGGGTGATACTTAATCTCCGGACGAATGTCCTCAAGAACCTCCAGCCATCTCCTTTGCCTCAGGTTCAGATCCTTCTGCTGATTGATGTACTTCAAGTTTTTATGGTCTGTGTACATGTTCAGCTTCTCACCATATGCACAGTGTCTCCAATGCTTTAAGGCAAAGATAATCGCAGCCAACTCCAGATCATGAGTCGAATAATTCTTCTCATGCAGTCTTAGTTGCCTAGACCCATAAGCGATCATTTTTCCTTCTTGCATTAAGACACAACCAAGCCCACGATATGAAGCATCGCTGTAGACATCATACTCAATACCTGCTCTAGGCAAAGCCAAAATGGGTGCAGTAGTCAGCCTCTCTTTTAACTCCTGAAAGCTTGCCTCGCACTGTTCAGTCCACTTGAAGCTCACATTCTTCTTGGTCAGACCAGTGAGCAGCACGGCTATCTAAGTGTATCCCTGGATGAACCTCCTGTAATATCCAGTTAGCCCAAGAAAACTCCTGATTTCCTTCACTGTAGTAGGCCTTCCCAATCTCTCACTGTCTCTATCTTCTGAGGATCAGTTGCCACTCCCTCCTTAAAAAGGATGTGACCTAGGAATGCCACTTCAGATTTCCAGAAATCACACTTGGACAACTTGGCATACAACTCCTGCTCCTAAAGCTTCCTCAAAACTGCTGCCAGATGCTCCATGTGCTCCTCCTCCAACTTGGAGTAAACGAGAATATCTTCGATAAACACCACGACGAAAGAATCAATGAACGGCCTCAGAACTCTTTTCATCATGTCCATGAAGACTGCAGGCGCATTCGTCACTCCAAACGGCATAACTAAGAATTCGTAATGCTCGTGTCGAGTTCTAAATGCAGTCTTATGCACATCTTCAGTTTTAACTCGAACTTGATGATCTTCTGATCGAAGATCTATTTTGGAGAAAACAGCTGCTCCTTGTAGACGATCGAACAAGTCATCAATTCGTGGAATCGGATATTTATTCTGAATAGTGACCTTATTCAGCTCTCGGTAATCGATGCACATTCTCATCGAACCATCCTTCTTCTTTACCAAAAGCACCGATGCTCCCCAAGGTGACGCACTCGATTGAATAAAGCCTTTTTCCAATAGTTCCTCAATCTGTCGTTTGATCTCATCCTGCTCCACAGGTGCCATCCTATACAGTGCCTTAGAAATAGGTGCACTCCCTAGCTGAATAGTGATGCTGAGCTCCACATTACGATGCGGGGGTAACCAAGGTAAATCTTCCAAGAACACAGTCGAATAATCCCAAACCACAGGAATCTGCTGCACCTTTACAGGAATCCCTCTCTTCTGGCTGACAGCAGCAACCAAATCTGAACATCTCCTCTTCCCTTGGAAAATGACTTCAGGTCCACCTGGAACCTTCACTATTACTGTCTTGGTCTTGCACGCACTCGATATTCGCACTGTACACCGATATTCAATCAATGCCAATGATAACATCGACTCCCAAAACCTTCAGCTCGATCAGGTCGATCCCAAAAATTCGATCTCCAATCACGATCTCGCAGTCAGCATAGTACCGATCAGTGGTTAGAGTCTCCCCTGATGGAGTACCTACTGTTAAAACCTTGCCTAGAAATATCTTCGGTTCGACTCCCAGAAATTTAGCAAATTTAGGTGATATAAAAGTATGAGAGGACCCAGTATCGAACAAAACAACAGCTTTCTTTCCATTCAAAATAAGTTCTCCTATTACATAACATACACTCGTCATATAACAGTTCACAAATTTATGGGGAAAAGAAAACAACAGATACACTATAAACATCCTCCCTCGTACCAGTGATGACGTGATCCACCTCATCAGCGTCAGCTTCAGTCAAGGCAAATACTCGCCCCTACTGGTACGACTTCTTCACGGTCTGCTGAGTTGGTCCATTACGGACGACATCGTGCAGTTTGGGGTAATGAGACTTGTAATGGCCTGTTTCTCCACAGTTGAAACCAGTCACTGGAGGTCTCACCCAAGTATTCCCAGGTCTTCCTGCCACTTGAACAGCATTCGCACCCATAGGCTTGAACCCTTGAGCTGGTGGCTGTCCCCTGACATTGCCAGCAACTGCGGGCCTCTTCTCTGCATTCCAGTTGTTCCTCCGATTCTGAACAGCGTGGAACTGCTCCATGTCCGCCATCGCGGCCGCCGCTCGTTTGACCAGCTTGTCAAACCTCTTGATACCGAGGGGTATCATCCTGGATCTCAGGCTTGGCCTCAAACCATGCTCGAACTTACGAGCCTTCTTCGCCTCATCCATTACCAATTCGGGAGCATATCTTGAAAGCTGAGTGAATCTTGTCTCATACTCCCTAACTGACATGCCACCCTGCTGCAGCGACAGGAACTCCAAGGCCTTCTTCTCCTGGACGTCTAAGGGAAAATAATGACTGCAGAATTCCTCCAAGAATTCCTCCCAGCTAATAACCAAGCCTCCCATCGTCTGCTTCATCGACTGCCACCATACAGCCGCATCCTCCTCGAATTTCAGAGTCGCCAACTTCACCCTGCTGCCCTCCGGGGTCTCCAAGACTTCGAAGATAGTCTCTACCTTTCGGATCCAATTTTCAGCCGTGTCAGGGTCTGACTTTCCCTCAAACACCGGTAGTTTCATCCGTTTAAATGATTCCACAAGTTTGATTGCTTTGGGTACTGGATTAGCAGGCACCCTTCCTTGATTCTGATTCATGGCAACGGCATTAAGTGTCTGATAGACCCTCGCTAGCTCCTTTTCCAAGTCCAGACCTTCAACATTTCGAGCTCATCTTCCAGCCATATTCTGATGCAAAAGATCCTTTAAATTAGAAGTATAAAACATGAACTTTTAAGTCAACTCTTCATTTCATTAAATTTCAAACTTTATACATTCGAATTTAAAACATTTCTGATATCAAAATAAAAGCAGTAGATGATACAACGGTCTAACTCCTACTGTTCCTCTTGGCTTCACGAAGCTCTCCCCGTAGTTTCTCCACTTCCTCCTTCAGTACATCGATCATGTTTTTCCTCTTCTCGAGTTCCCAAACACGATGACTGAGAACTGCAAAATCATCCTTGCGCTTCGCCAACTAAGCCTCTAGTAGTCCGACTCTCTTCCGTAGAGTCTCTGCCTGCCTCTGAAGAGACACAATGAGATTACCCAGAACTGGTTCTTCTTCGTCAGAAGAATCATCAGATGAATCCGGAAGTGGAGTGATCTCTCGGGACTCAGGCCATTCCTCTTCCACTTCTTCGGGATCTTCCTCGTCCGAATCAGCTTGCCCGGGGTAGTAATCTTCCTCAATGATGTGCCAATTGTCATCTCCAGCTGGGTCGAAGTGGTCCGCCATCTTAAGATAGAAAGGAAGAAGCATAAATCATAGAGCAACACAAATGTAACTGACTTACATTTAAATCTCTAGACTCAACACACACTCTAATGTCCACTTCTAGGGTGTCGTTCTTTATAAACTTGTACTACTTAGAAGCGTGCTCTGATACCTCTCTGTAACACCCCGAATTCCAAAATACAACTGAATTCGAGTTTCACAGGATCTTTACACTTCTTTCGTACAATTTTACAAGGAAATAAAAACTTTTCTTTTATCAGAGTTACATTACACTTGTACATTATTACAGCGGAAGCAATATTACAATAAATTACATGAAACAACATTTAAAATAGTCTTGCGCAGCATGTATACTTCAATTGTGTCAAGCATCTTTACCCTGCATATAAAACTGTGGGCGCATCAGCTCATTCAACTGAGGGAATATTATACACGGCCATCATCTCTATGCCGAAAATAGTATAACGATTCTCATTACTTAGCAAACCATAAGCTTTTCACAAACAAAGCTAAAGGGACTATTCTATTGATGTCGTATTGTGGATGTGCACTTAGTCCTTAATGCAATTATTTATATTATATGACACTAATGTGCACTTGTTCAGAGTCTATGCAGCCCATACTACATAGTTCCGAGGGCAAGCCCTTAATCGTTCTTCTTCTTGTAGGGTTCAATCCCTCGCCATGACTTAATCTACTACTGTAACTACGGTAAGTATCATAGATGTTTTCTGACCTATGAACTCATGTCTAGGCATCCTGGAGGGAATCCCAATGCACTGACACATGACTCATCATGCAGGCATCCTGTGGTAATTCATCTCCTACCATAGACATGAAACCACCCACATTCGTCAAACACCCCACAAGCGTCGCCACCGGGACGGTACTCTGGAGCAGTATCCACGCCCTATCTTGACTCATCATGGGACATCCTGTGAATACTCTCACGCCGCCAATCCAATGGCCCTCATACTCAATGTTTTTCTCATACTTTCATCACATCTTCACTATGTATCTAATCCTTAGTTTAATTGAATCATGAATAAAATCAACTCTTAAAGTGTAGCACTTCCACTGTACTGGTCTTATTCATTTAATTCACATGACCCAACCTTGATCTTCTCATTTTAAAATATCATTTCACAATTCTTTCATTGCCGGTATAAGGCTTGGCTATATCCTAATTCTCAATTTCAACTCATAATTACAATGTCATACTCATAAGTTCTTTTAATGATTAATCACAATTCACATTTCATACTCATAACATTCATGTATTCATATTCATGGTACTCTTCCTAACTCATCATGTCAACTAATTTTAATTTCTCAAGTAAAATATCATGCATAACAATAAAAATGTAACATGCCACAATCGCTAGTTTATAACCCACGTAATTCTATTTTAATCCATGCTAATTCCACAATTTACAATTTCACTTAGTTCACACTTCACACTTTTCAAATTTCTCATTACCAAAATCTCATTTTAAACTTCTTAAATAATCCATTCGAACATCAAGAGAAAACAATTTAAGTTAATAATTAAAATAAGTTCCTTCTTGTAAAACGGTCTCACTTATACAAGGCCATAGGTAATAGAGATTTGCTCACAAAATACAGATATTATTTGAACTTTAGGGCAGTTGACCGTTAATCATAGCCAGTCGGCTGTTCTGCGAGGTTCTAAAGCTCGAAAATAAAGTAATCAGATAAGTCGACTGTCACATATGACTAGTCGGCTATTCTGCGATGATCTTTAAACTCAAAAATAAAACCATCACGGCAGTTGACTGTTACAAAAGTCGGTCAACAGTTCTGTAAAAGATTCGAACTATATATTTTTCATTTTCTCAAACCAGTCGACTGTTTCAACGTGATCGATTGACTATGCTACTGGGTTTTTCAATTTCTCAAAAAATATTTTTTAGTTCTTTTTCTTCTCTTTTTGAAACATAACTTTCTGGATTAGAGCACACATAAAATTACAGCAACTCAGTATTTTTATGAGTAATTTAACTCTTTAAAACATGCATTTTAGCCTTAGTTTGTATTCCATGATCATAATTTCGACATTCGAGAACTAAAGCATAATTTTTCATAATTAAAGATAGATTCCCACAAAAACCACTACAAAAATTGTTTTCTTTCTCACGATGTTTTTAGAACACAAAAATTCATCGTTCTTAATGAATAAAACTCATATTTTTATCCACTAATTTACACATAATGCATTCAATCTTTTGTTTGCACGAATACAATCTTTTCATTTATTCTAATACTCATATAGCACATCTAACAATGGAAAATTCTACTACAACAATTAACAATCATCATCAATTCATCTCTAGCATAACATTCTACTTTAATACTTTAAACAACAAACATGGTTCTAATCTTTTTACTAGTTAATCCACATAGTTTGGATTTAGAACATACTTAGCATGCATACTAACATTGGAAACAAAGAGAACATTCACTTTTACTCATAATTAATAAATCTAGTAATCAAAATAACACACATTTACTAATTTATCAATTCTCTTCTAATTAGGCAAGCATGCATTTCATTTCAACTAGTGGCTTTAAAATAACAATTCAATTTCATTCCTAGCATGATTTCTACATTAGAAGTTATGAGAAACACCAACCTCTTTGAAGAAAAGCCAACTAAAAGCTCCTAGAGTCTCCTAGAATGTGAGAGAGTGCCTTCTCCTCTTAGATTGCGATGCAAAAACTCCTTCTCCTTGCTTCCTTGCCAAAACCGAGAGCTCCAAGTGTGGGGGAATGAATGGCCGGCCTCCAATGGTACACACTCACACTCACACTCACACTAATATATATCTCCTATATAATTTCTTCTTTCAATAGTTTATTAGTGTAGAATACAAGTAGATAGGAGGGGTATTTATATTAATTTTAGAATAGATTGGAGGGCTAGGATTCATTGGATAGTTATAGGATGGATGACTAGGATAGGAGGGGAAGTTGTAGCAACCACCCATACTCAAATAAACTATCCATGCACACACACCCACTCTCTCATTCCTCCATGCACAATCCGGCTTCAAAATAGTGTGTATTGCACACTACGTGCATGCACGTGCCACATAGTACTCCTATTTGAAGTTTGTACAATTTTAATTAATCAAATTGTTCACCATTTGTCTCTACATGACAAGTGTGACCATTTAATTAATTTATTAAATTTGTGGGCTTCACAAATAGTGGGCTTAAGCTTGTGGGCCAAATAATAAAATACTTAAATAATAGTTTATTAAAGTTGGCTCAAATTAAGAGAATAGTGTTTTAAACTTTATAAAATAGGCTTTTAGAAAAATAAAAGAAGAAAATAATTGTTTATCCTATAAAAAGAAACTTTATATATAAAAATAAATAAATAAATATACACATGAAATTTGCACGTGCACAATACGTAAAAATCAACATTTCCATTAAAATGAAAGTTTAGGGTATTACAGAGAACACCATGAAAAGAGTTTCCTAACCCTAGAACAAGGGAATCCCGGGTTTAGGGGTAATAGGGGGGGTTTGGGTGTGTTTTAAAGAAAGTGGGGTGAAGTTTTGAGGTGGAAATGAGTCCAAGTGTCCATATACACTTGTGGCTTACAGCAATTTGTGTTTCTTTTGCAAGTAAGTCTTACAATCAAGCCCTAATCCATTCCCTACCCCCCATCTCATCATGATGGGTCAAAATAAAATATAATTTTTCCAAATTACATACTACATGACTTTGTTCAAACGCCCGAAATCGACACGTTACAAATACATGCATATATCTGAATATGCAGATATTTTTTATTAGTAAAAACGAATAATCTGTACAAAAATCATTCAATTCCGAGAAAAATAATTTTATTAGCGGTTCGGAAGATTCCAGTATCAATTTAATACAAAACAGTCATATATCGACTAGTTTATACGTACTGATACTGTTTACTAACACACCGGATGATGTCCACAAAAAATATTTCAATTCTTATACGCACAGATACTGTTTATTAATAAACCGGGTGATGTCCACCAAAAATATTTTAGTTCTGAAAATAATAATAAAATAATAATTTTTTATATTTGCCTGGGATTTTTCAGACAATTCTCAAAAATGCGTTTTTTCAAGATTTTGCACAAGTGCACAAAACTGATACAATGCATATATATGCTTACTAGTATATATATCCAGATACTTTTTAAATGAGAAAACCAAGTAATTTCAATTAAAAATATTTTAATTTTAAAATAATAATTTATACAAATATAATATCCGTCTGGGATATTACATTATCTCAATCTCTCTGCTAACCTTACCAGATCACATACACGTACACTTATTTTGGAATTATTTCAGTCGATGTACCTTGGCTAAATATGATTATAACAACAACAATTCTAACTCTATGCTATCTGTACCTCAAAATGTACGCTTTCTAATCCATGTTCGATCAATGATCCAACGACTGATAAAATCTCAAACTCTACGTCGAAATACTATTCGAAGCACATTATTTGGTGAAAAAGATGTTAGGAAAACAAGCAGTACAACCACACCACTTGTTAGGAAATTAGAAAAACTCTTCCCATTCGATGATCTTGTTGAATTATACGATGCAGTCAACACAAACTACCAAGTAATTAAAAGATCACACCAAATCACACAAATTTGTCCCAGTTGGGGCTTTTGTCTTAATCCGAATAGAAAAACATGAGATGTTATTCAACTAGAGAAGATACAAGAATATCATAATTCTCACCACGACCCTTTTTCAAGCCGCACCAACAAGTAATAGTCGTTTACAATTAGAGAATGACTCAATCTCTCTTGGCTCTCAATGGAGGCCAATAACAACAATATATAGAGATCTAGAAAAACCCTAGTTTAATATCTTCATACAATATTCATTGGATATTACAGAAGAGATAACCCTATGATAAGAGCCATACGATCTAACCTGAAGAGCAAGTTTGGGTTTCAGCAAAGTCACTCAGACCCGCACTCGAAGTTTTTTGTCTGCATCAGCTGCACTCGGTCGACCGCACTGCACTTGCAGTCGACTGTCCCCCTCTTGGGAAAACCTGTAAAGTTGAGCGATCGACCATCCCACAAGTCGGTCGACTACAACTGCTCATGTTGTTGCTGCTGTTGTTGCTTCCTCTTGCTTTCCCTCTGTCTCTAATCGTCTCGATCCCTCCATCGTCTCATCGTCTTTGTATCCAACATAGTATGCAAGACATAAACCAAACAATATCTACCTTGGATTGCATACTCATGAATATACATCTGTGTGATGTAAAATGTTCTAGTCTCTTTTATTACCTTCTTGCCAACAGCTCGGTTCTGTAGCTTCTTCTACTACTTGAATCTACCTCTACAAGTTTTTCTCACACTATATGCCCCCCTCAAGGGTACACCCAAGTAGATGTTATCATGGAGGTGGCACCCTCTACACAAACTCCACCTACCTCAAGGCTCTCTCCATCTTCTGACAATATTCAGATGTGGCATTCTCGCTCGGATGATTATAGTGACAACAAACTAGATAGTGCTTTAGGAACAATGTGCTTAAAACCACTTGGCAAAGGTTTCCTCTTCCCACAAATCTACTAGAGGTTGTGCTGACTCTTCTCAATCCCCTTCTCACCCTTCATCACTATGCGATAACTTTCCCAAACTAATCGAGCTCCACCTGGATCTGTGTACCGGCAGTCCATAGCTGCAAGAGTTTTAATGGATAAAAGGCTTTGTTTCATCAAAGGAATATACATGTCATCCTCTAGTATGTCCCCTTCCGTTTGTCATCTTTGACTCTACTGTTCTCTCACCCCTTATTTCACAAATCTTATCAATCTTTGTTTTCATAAAACAACATAATGCAAACTTGTAAGTAGAAATCATCTCCCTCTTGGAGCAAAATTGAGAAGAACTAAACAAATCAAAAGAACAATCGGAATTCAAATCTAAGGAACTTAAAACAAAATCACTGTTTAAGTCATCACCTATTTAGTTGTACTGGATTTGGCGCCCCACTGACTCAACCGCTTGCAACAGTCTCTCATGTAATGTCCAATCCATTTGCACTCATGGCCATGAACCTTACCCTTACATACACTTTTTCTTCCATTCGAAGTACCATCCACCTCCAAGCAACTGACAGAAGTAGACACCGATTTCTGACTCTCCTTCCTAAGTGCATCTTCCTCCAACCCCTTGATCATACCTGGTACAGAAAACTTCTTCTTGATAGATTTCTCATCTAGCATGGTTATTATGTTGGATGAATTTGGTGGTGAATATATTAAGTTGGAAGAATTTAGATCATCTGCGTTGATCGCCTTCGGTTCAAATTACTGCATATTGAACTCCACTATATGATCTAAAAGAGCGGCACTTTCCTTCATTGAGTAACGTCACAACTTTTCTTTCTGGTACATCTGATCCTGTAATGGCAATTCCGAGTAGTCAGTTATGAGTCTTGCCCACAGACTCACCGTGCTTCACTCCTCCATGAGGTTGCCTCTGTCTTCGCTTGTCAATGACATCTCCTCCCAATTCTCATGCTTTGTGTCGATTGGTCTCCCTTTATCTTCTTCTAGGACTAGATCCAAGTCTTATTGAACTGATACTTCATACATGTCATCCTTCATGAGATCAAAGTTGATCTTACCTTCAAATCGCTTGATCTTCGTGATCCGATCTGCCATCTTCTCCAAGGAACTCGAATAAACCCTCGAACCTGATTGCTATGATACCAATTGTTAGGGAAACAAGTGGTATAATAAAACCACTTGTTATATTCCCTTTCGAGGATCTTGTTGAGTTATGCGATGCAATCAACACAAACTACCAAGTAAATAGAAGATCACACCAAAGCACACAAATTTATCCCGGTTGGGGCTTTCGCCTTAATTCGGGGAGAAACCCTAGATGTTATTCAACTAAGAAGATACAAGAATATTACAATTTTCACCACGAACCTCTCTCAAACTTCACTAGTAAGTACTAGTTGTTTACAATTAAAGAATCACTCAATCTCTCTTTCAATGAAGTAATTTCTCTCTCGGCTCTCGATGGAGACAAATAACAACAATATATAGAGATCTAGAGAAATCCTAGTTTGATATCTTGATACAATCGCCATTGGATATTACAGAAGATATAACCCTATGATAAGAGCTACACGATCTGACCTGAAGAGCAAGTTTGGGTTTCAACGAAGTCACCCAGACCTGCACCCGAAGTCTGCATTAGCCACGCTCGGTCGACTGCACCGCACTTGCGGTCGAATGTCCCCCTCTCGGAAAAACCTGTATAATCGAGCTGTCGACCGTTTTACAAGCCGGTCGATTGCAACTGCTCCTGTTGCTGCTGCTATTGTTGTTTCCTTTTGCTTTCACTCTGTCTCCAATTGTCTTGATCCCTTCATCGTCTCATTGTCTTCGTATCAAATATAATATGCAAGACATAAACCCAACACTAGAGATTTACCCAAAAGAAATTTACTATCAGAAAAAAGATATAGACAAAGTATATTGTTGTCCATATTTCAGATTTTTAGCCAGCCTTTTTCCTTTTATCCCCATGTATTAAGCATCTCTTTTTGTCGCAGGAACTATTATTCACGAAGCAGCTATTCCCTTTCTCCCATCTCTCTTCAATGATAAATTTAACCACACATTTTGTGATTCATTTTTTTCATGTTGCATGCACTGCATGAAAATAGTAAGAATTTTTCAACAAATTTACACAGTTCCTTTTCTTTTCTTTCTTTCTTTTTCGTTGACTTGATTTAAGTTAATGAAATTCGACCAAGTCTTGCCTACCTGAATTAGGCCAACAATCTATACACATAACTGTATCTATCTTCTGAAGATCATATTAGGCTTTCAAAAATCTTCGAAAATAATTATAATGAGCATAAGTTGCTAATACTAGATAATGATCAATATAAATTTATCACAAATATCAAGCAAGATATGGCGTAAACTTATGTATCTTGAATAAAGTTTTATATCCTCTCAACTCTACTTAAGTACTCCTAATCTAATATATGGAGTACAACTTTGTAAGAAAGTCTATTTTTGGATATTTTGGGGATAACTTTTGGCCAAAACGGTAATCCTAATTGACAATGATGGTTTTAAAGTGAAGAACATATTCCAAAGTATAAATGGAATACATTTCTTCTAATTAATTTCTCATACTTGGATTGTAGAATAAGTATTAACTTCGATTATCCAATATCCTATCCGATTCCCTACGTTTACTGGCCAATTAATGTATTGCACTTGTAATATCCAATGGCGAATGTATTGCTTGATAATGAAAATTTCTAACATATATAACCGAAGCATCTTATCAACATGAGGGCATAATTTTGGAGAGAATCGTTTTGTTTAATTTTTGAAAAGATAGGAAAGTATATATATGGTCAACAATGTTCTTTAATTTATTGCTACAGCCAGAAATAGAAATTTCCTCTTCATCATTTCTGATGTTGCTTACGAATGCTTGGCGTCAAATAGAGATTAAAAATGCATGTTAATTTGTGAAAACATATTTTAGAAGACGAAACAGTCTCCGTAAGTATCTCTATTTGAATAACTAGTTGTTACCGCTGATTTCGGTGTGGAAGTAAACAGATGAGATTTGTGAGTTCGAAAAAATCTGAACAGCAGATCCAAGCCTTCTGATTCCTGCCGCAACCTGCAAGGAAGTGCGAGACACCGGGGTTGATTCCGGCGACGCACCCTCCGACGCTCTTGTCAGTAACCAGTGGTGATTAAAGAAAGAGCTTAAGGTGGAAAAAGAGTGATTACCTGGTCACAGTGATAGAGGGGAGGTATTTATAGTCGCCTGGGTAGTGATTAGGGGCCTGATTTCCTGTATAACTGCCAGGAGTAAAATCCTCACAGTCTGTTTAGGAAACTAACCCCCTGATCCCTGGTGAGAGTAAATCAGGCCCGTTGACTTGGTCAAATCAGTGGCCCTGATTTGTCTCTTGTTGGTCTGGGTTCGCTTCGGGTCGGGACCCGTACCCAATTGGAGTGGATCCGTTCGTGGGTTATTGGGTCTGTGAGAAGGAGACCCAGTACCCGCTTTGGATCCACTTGTATGTGAAATTACCATTTTACCCCCAATCCTCAAGATTCGCACCCAATCTGGACGGTTCCGATTTAACCTCATTTTTAGCCATATCACGAGCCCCCCACTCCTAAAGACTGAGCGCGATCAGCCTTTGAGGAGTAGTTTAACTGTTTTGGTGGCTAGTGGAGTTGTATCGAGTCCAAATGGAGGATCTTGAATCTCGAAGGGGGTAGTGAGGTAATTTTTGATGCCATGTGCGGTTCTCTAGCCATATCGAGCATTTGACGGTTTTTATCCATTTTTTCGGATTATTTATTTAATTTTGCGATGTGTCTACTAATCGTTCGAGGGCCTTAACAGTACATTCTGGGTATTAATTGTTCGTTTAGGGGCTCAGAAATATACCCCCAAAATTTTAATTATTTTCCGAAATCTTTAGTTAATTTTTCCCGAATTTTTAGCAATTTTTTCGCAATTTTTTAAATAAATAAAACGGTTTAAATAAATAAAAATAATTTTAAATACCGATTTATGACGTGGATTGATCTGGGCCGTTGATCATGGATGGGCATGAATTTTTGAGAGATCCATCGGTTGCTACCGTTCAGACGCTTTTTTCTCCATTTGCGAGCTCGGGAAAGCACTTGCTCGGCCGCCGACTGGAGGGATAAGGGTTCGGCGGGCCGAGCGACGTGGCGCAATCTGAGCCGCCGGATGATGGAGTGAATCCCAAGAAAATGCTATCTTGTCTTTTAGCGCACCTGGCGTAATCTGGACCGTTCATCATTAGGAGCACGAATTTCTGAGAGATCCAACGGTCGTAGTTGCTCGGTGTCTTTTTTCTCCGTTTGCGGGATCGGAAAGGCACTTGCTCGGCAGCCGACCGATGACATGGGGTCTCGGCAGTCCGAGCGACGTGGCGCAATCTTGGTCGTTGGATGACGATGCGCATCTCAAGACGGGCACATTTCTCAAGAAAACACTATCTTGTCGTTTAGTGTCCTCGGCGAGATCTGGGCCGTCTGATTGAGATCCGATGCGAAAGTTGAGGAGAAAGTGAGTTTTCTCCGTTTGCAGGATCGGAAAGGCACTTGCTCGGCAGCCGACCGATGACATGGGGTCTCGACAGTCCGAGCGACGTGGCGCAATCTGGGTCGTTGGTTGGCGACGCGCATCTCAAGACAGGCACATTTTTCAAGAAAACACTATCTTGTCGTTTAATGTCCACGGCGAGATCTGGGCCATCTGATTGAGATCCGACGCGAAAATTGAGGAGAAAGTGAGTTTTCTCCGTTTGCAGGATCGGAAAGGCACTTGCTCGGCAGCCATCCGAAGGCATGGGGTCCCGGCAGTCCGAGCGGCGCGGCGCAATCTGGGTCGTTGGTTGGCGATGCGCATCTCAAGAAGAGCACATTTCTCAAGAAAAAACTATCTTGTCGTTTAGTGTCCTCGGCGAGATCTGGGCCGTCTGATTGAGATCCGACACAAAAATTGAGGAGAAAGTGAGTTTTCTTCGTTTGCAGGATCGGAAAGGCACTTGCTCGACAGCCGTCCGAAGGCATGGGGTCCCGGCAGTCCGAGCGGCGCGGCGCAGTCTGGGTCGTTGGTTGGCGACGCGCATCTCAAGACGGGCACATTTCTCAAGAAAACACTATCTTGTCGTTTAGTGTCCTCGGCGAGATCTGGGCCGTCTGATTGAGATCCGACGCGAAAATTGAGGAGAAAGTGAGTTTTCTCCGTTTGCAGGCTCGGGAAGGCACTTGCTCGGTAGCCGACTGATGGCGTGAGATTTCGGCAGTCCAGGCGTGGAAGAGCGTTCCGAGACGTAGGGGGGAACGGACCTCGGTATGGTTCAATTTCCGAGGGCATTAATGGCGTTCTAGGATTCATGCGACGTTCCATCTTCCTAGGGTCATTAATAATGATGCCCCTCATTTAATGCGTGGCGTTTCAACTTTCGAGGGTCATAATGGCTGGTTCTTGGAAGGTAGGCTATAAGTACTCCATTCCCCTTGTCATTTCAGTCGCAACAATGTAGAGTGTGAGACCTCGGAGGTATCTGCCTTGGGTAACTTCTCCTTCGCGGTTCGAAGGGGTGGTCGCTCTTTTGCCTTGTTCTTCTCTCGTTCCTGACGGCCCCAAAGTGGATGTCAGGGTCGGGGGAGGATAAGGCAGGAGTGGTGACGATCGTAGTCCGGACCCGAGGGATGAGTTACTTCGGAAGGACGGGTGGTCGCTCTTCCACCATGATCATCACCCGATTTTGACCGGCCCGATGTGGGTGTCAAGATCGGGGGTGGTCCTGGTAGAAGGGGTGATGACCCTAGTCCGGATCCGACGGAGGGGTTCATTTCGGAAGGACTGGTGGTCGCTCTTCCGCCCAAATCTTCTCCTGACTCTGACGGCCCGGGTGGAGGTGTCTGGGTCAGGGGAGATTTGGGCCGAAGGGTAGACCACCGAAGTCCGGATCCGAGGGGCAGAGTGCCTCGGCAAGATGGGTGGTCATTCTTCCACCATGGTCTTCTCCTGACTCTGACT
This sequence comes from Hemerocallis citrina, assembly GCA_017893485.1. NCBI lineage: Eukaryota > Viridiplantae > Streptophyta > Magnoliopsida > Asparagales > Asphodelaceae > Hemerocallis > Hemerocallis citrina. The sequence goes on from CM030368.1 coordinate 39,140,563, forward strand.
GCTCCGAAGTGGGTGTTAGGGTCGGGGGAGATCATGGTGGGAGAGGTGATGACCTTGGTCCGAATCCGAGGGACGAGTTCGTTTCGGAAGGATGGGTGGTCGTTCTTCCACCGTGATCTTCTCCCGATTCTGACTGCCTCGTTGTGGGTATCAGGGTCGGGGAAGATCACGGTAGAAGAGGTGATGACCCAAGTCTGAATCCGAGGGACTGCAGCTTCGGAATGATGGGAGGAAGCGTGCCGACCCGTTATTGACCGGGCCCCGTGAATCGGCGGTTTCTCTCTAATCCCTGAATAATTAGAGGCTTCGGCTATGAGGCCGGAGGCTTTGCTTTGCTCATGGGTGAGAGGAATGCCGACTGAGAAGTAGGGCCTGGGGTGCTCGCCGAGGGCGGTGCCTTAGAACTTTTAATCAAAACTTTTCAAACTTCTTTAGGCATAGGTGGACCGTCGGAGGGAGTGGTTGTCCGAGCGACATTCTGGGCCGACCGGGATCTGAAGGCACGGTCGTCCGAGCGACGCGACGCAATCTGAGCCGTCGGATGTTGACACGCATCTCGAGACGGGCACACTTCTCAAGAAAACACTATCTTGTCGTCTAGTAATTCTGACAAGATCCAGACCGTTGGATGATGGTACGAATCTCGAGGCGGCTCAGTTTCCAAGAAAATGCTATCTTGTCGTTTAGCGTCGGTGGCAAGATCTGGGCTGTCTGATCGAGATCCGACACGAAAGTTGAGGAGAAAGTGCGTTTTCTCCGTTTGTAGGGTCGGAAAGGCCCCTGCTCGGCAGCCGACCGAAGGCGTGGGGTTTCGGGTTTCGGCTTTAAGACAAGACGGTTCGGATTTAGGTCCTGTGGTGCCGAACTGCTTGACGTGGTGAGGAGGCAGAGTGGTTTTGGGCCTTCGCGACGTTTCGAGAGCGGCCCAAAAGTCGCGCCCTTGCGTTTGGAAGTCCAAGGGACGTTCCTTTTTTACTATAAATCTTCACCCCCCCTTAATCCCAGTCTCATTATTCACTTTTACTCTCTCTCTTCTGTTTTTACTTTTACCTTCGAAGTTTTTAGCTCCTTGGCGGTGCTGCTAGCTGTCGCGGCTTTCCGGCGAACTTCTCCGACCGTAGCTGTCACTTCGAGGTCAGTCTCTTTCCTCTCTCTTTGAAAATGGTTAAGATTACGTCTTCGGATGAGACCCCCGTCTCGGACCAAGCCGTGGGCCGAGCGGGCAGAGGAAAGGAGGTTTTGGAGCCGACCGATCAGAGCATCGTTCGGCCAGACAAGGAGGGTGAAGTAGCCGAGATACCTCAGGAGGTCGCGGCTGCGTCTCAAAAGGATAAAGCGGTGGTCACGATCGTCGAGACACCGAAGATGGCGGGGGCGTTCGGTCGGCAGCCCATTGCCCTGTCGAGTGTGGGAGGCGTTCGGGACTATGCCGAGGATATCTTGGAGAAGGTGACCCAAGGCACGGCCAAGTCGGTGGAGGAGAATGAACCGAGGGAGCTGTCCGAGGTGGACCATACCATCTCGTCTCTTACCAAGGTCGATCTTCATTTGATCCGAAAGGGGTTCCAGATTCCGGTCGACTACGGGCTACTTCTCCCCGGGCCAGGTTTCCGAGCAAACACGAAGTCTTCGACAGATGTGTGCGTCTTTCCTGTCGACTCCCTGATCGTCGGGCTTCGCTTCCCCCTCCACCCGTTTATAATTGACGTCTTGAATTGGTATGGTTTGAGCCCTGCCCAGCTGATGCCGAACACCTGGAGACACGTCATGGTGTTCCTACTCCGGTGCAAAGAGGTCGGTGCCGTGCCGAGCATGTTTCTCTTCCAGAGTCTCTATCGACCTTGTCAGCCGAACCGAAACGAACAGAGGTTCTATCTTTCGCCGCGGACCGGCGTGAAGTTGGTCGAGAATCCGGACTCAATCAAACACTGGAAGGAGAAGTATTTCATCATCCGGGCTCCCACGCCGTGGGTGATCCCGATAGTTTGGGCGAGGGATGGGTTGCCCAAGCGAGCCAAGAAGGAGCCGGTGTTGAGTGACGAGGAAGCCGAGGTCCTCAAGAAGCTCCTCGCTCTGCCAGCGTTAAGCTGGAAAGATATTACCGAGGAGGTTCTGATCAGAGGGGGTCTCAGTCCGGTCGACCCTAGTACGCTTCTTGTATTTATGCTCTTTGCTTATAGTTTATGAAAATTTTTCTAAGTCTTTTCATTCGGCCTGTGCAGAGACAATGAAGATGGATTATAAGGCTCTGATGCGAAGGCACAGGAGACGAGGAAGAAGAGGCCCTCTGCAGGACTTCAGGGCGGCCGAGCCTCGAAGATGCCTTCGGTCGCGAAGCCTGCCGACCAGCCGAAGGTTGTGGTGCCGGAGGCTGGTTCCGAGCAGGGGGAGGTCATGGTCCTCGACCCTCCTGCCTCAGGCACGCCGACACCGACCTCGAAGGGGGATGCTCCCGGTTCGTCGAGCGATGCGTTCGGCGTGAAGGAGGTGTTGTCCCTCCAAGTTCCGCCCCTCACTGCCGAGGCAGAGAAGATCTTGACCAAGCATCATAAGCAGATCTTCGTCCCTGACTGGCAGGTGATGAATGTCGACGGCTTCTTGGGCGATGACAACATTTGCATGGAAGCGGTGAGGCACCTGCCGACCCCAAAGGATCGAGCGACCCTAAAGGTCGGGCTAGCAGGGGACGCCGCGATGCAGATCGCTCGGAACACCATGTCGGTAAGTGGGCCGAGCTCTTCCTCATTGAAACTTTTCTGAGATTTTTCTAAGTTCTTGGGTTCGGGTTCTAATTGGCTATCCTCTTTTCAGACCCTCTGCCACTTCAACTTCCTGCTTGAGGAGTTTGCGAGCAAGGAACAGGAGTATGAGCGGGAGAGGGTGGAGCATGTCAAGACCTCGAAGCTGCTTGATGCCGAGCAACTCCTCTCGACAAAGAGGGGTGCCGAGGTGGCCGGGCTGGAGAAGCAGCTGGCCGACGCCATTCAGCTGTCGAAGGACACGGCAGCCAAGCTCGAGGCGTTGGAGAAGGAGGCTGCCGAACTGAAGGGGGAGCTGGCAAATGCTCGGTCGGAAGCGGATAGGGCTCGGAAGAGGGCCGAGAAGATCATGGACAAACACCAGTCCAAGGTGAAGAAGGTGAAGAAGGCCGTGCAGGAGGAGGCCGTGCAACACATGTTCAAGAACATGGAAGACGCATATGGCCGAGCCCTGCTACATGTCGCAGCCAGGAATCAGGGTTTCGACACGTCCTCTTACCGTTTCTACGACCCCGTGGAGGGGGAGGAGGAGGTTCCCCAGGGGATGCTCGACCCCGAGGGGGAGACGGAGGGTGCCGAAGGCCCGGGTGAGACCGAGGCCGAGGATGAGGAGGAGGACGACTCTGAAGAGGAGAGTGGGAGCGAAGACGAAGGCAAGGGCGATGGCGAGGACAAGGCCGAGGGGTCGACGGACCCGAACGGCAAAAAGGTCGACCCCTGACTCGGTTGCCTCTTTTAGTGTTTCGTTGTCTCGTTTCTTTTTTGTAAGCCTAACCGCGGACTGGCCACCGCTCTTGTAAAACTTTCTCCTCGGTTTTGAATGAAAATATTTTGTTTGGCCAGAATTTGTCCAAGTGTTGAGTCTCGAATTTTGTGTATGATTTGTTGTAGATGTTTCCAAGTGTTGGTCCATCGGATTTATCTCTGCTTTTTAGGTGAAGTTCGGACCGATCACGGAGGTTTCGTACCTTCGTAAAGAGCTGGCCGAGACGAAGCGAGAGCTGTCACTGAGCCATGATAAGCGCTTTTACATGTTTTTGGAACTGGGGGAGATAAAGGCGCTGGCCAGGGGGCAGTGTCGCGTGTTGACGCAGCTACGAAAATGACCCCCGGTCCCTATTCTTGAGGGCGAGGTCGAACGGCTTAGTGGGGAGCTTGCCGTCACCGAGCGGAAGAACGAAGAGCTCTCGGCCAAGATCCGACACTTGGAGGTAGCGGGGCGAAGTCGTTCGGCGGAAGAGGAGAAGCTTGCTTCCGAGCTGGAGAAGGTGTCGTCTGAGCGCAAGAAGCTGCTAGCCGAGGTCGACAAGCTTAGGAGGATTACGATAGATAGGGGAATCGAGGCCACCCATTATCGACGGCTTGCGACCGATAGCGCCAACGCCTCGGGCTCGTCGAGGCTCCCGCGTATGAAGAAGTTGGCAAAGGACGACGCTTTGAGGGATAGAATCATCGAACTGGAGGAAGAGGTCGCGTCGCTCAAGCCCCTGCCCGAGAGAGCCAACGTCCGCAGTACATCGTGTACTCGCGAAGAGAGCGAGAGAGGAATTACATTTTACGAACTTGCGACACGTCTGCCCGTGGCTAGGCGGAGCCCTGCCGACGCTCAGAGTAGCGTGGCCGTCTCGTCGAGCGGAGCCTCGGTCGGTGCCATAATTAGGGTCAGCAGCGAAGGGGGGTCACGTTTCGTTGGTTTAGGATCGAGTTCGGAGGGCAGGCCTCGTCGTCCTCGCGTTTCCTTAAACCGAAGCGTTCCCCTTTCGAAGAGGCCTTGATCATGTTGTTTTATGTTTTTTTTTTTTTTTGGCTATTGTAAAGACTAAATTGTGGGGTCGGTCCGGCCGTCTGTAACACTATTATATCTGAATATGAATCTGAAAGTTAGTTTAGAAAATTCCCAAGTGTTGGACTTCGGCAGTGTATTGAAATTTTGCTATTCGTTTTCCCTTCTTTTCAGCTCGTGGTGACAATCCAAGACTCGGATTCCAACAGCTCGAATGATGCCGCTGAAACCGAGGTAACTTTAGGGGCGACGAAGTCTCGCCCGTCGGAGTGCCGAGAGCGGCTTCGTGTTGTCGAGCTAAAGTTGCGCCGAGCTGAGAGCGAGCGGGCCCACCTCCAGTCCATCCTCGGCCAACGAGACGCCGAGATCCAACGTCTGGAGAATAGGATTGTCGAGGTGACTCCTGTAAGGGAGGACGAAGATTCGCAATCTGCTTTTAGCAGCGCTCTTCGGGTTCAGTGTATTCGGCACAATCAGTCGAAAATAATTGCTGAGCGAGATGATTTGGTCTATGAGATCCGTCATTTGCAGACCGAGGAGGCGAAGCTTCGGAAAGAGGTGGAGGAGCTTTCGGCCGAAGTGGATGGGCTGGGAGCCGATCAGATCAGTGAAGACATTTCTGTTTGAATACGAAGTGTTGTGGGTCGGCGCTGTATTTTTGTTTTCTAATACTTTGTGACCAATGAAAGATTGCTTTGTATTATGCCCAGATTATTAATAAAATTTCTTTCGAGAACTAGCGCTTTTCTTGTTGCTCTGCGTATCTATCTCGCATGTGAGTGTGTTGGTCACTTCGAAGATTACGAGCCGAGCGTATTAATGCCGTCGGTAAGACTGTCGAGCCGAAGCAGTTCCTACGAGAACACTATCTTGTCGTCTAGTGACTCTGACAAGATCCGGGCGTTGGATTATGGCACGAATCTCGAGGCGGCTCAGTTCCCAAGAAAACGCTATCTTGTCGTTTAGCATTGGTGGCAAGATCTGGGCCGTTGGATGATGGCACGAATCTCGAGGCGGCTCAGTTCCCAAGAAAATGCTATCTTGTCGTTTAGCGCTGTTGGCAAGATCTGGGCCGTCTGATCGAGGTCCGACGCGAAAGTTGAGGAGAAATTGCGTTTTCTCCGTTTGCAGGGTCGGAAAGGCCCCTGCTCGGTAGCCGACCGAAGGCGTGGGGTTTCGGGTTTCGGCTTCGAGACAGGATGGCTCGGGTTTGGGGCCGAACAGTGCTTCGGTCTCCTACTTCTTGCGAAGTTGGGGGGGTGAGTCGAGCTCTTTTTTCTTCGTGGGACTCGTCGGTCATAGCGTGTGTTCGACGGTTGTGAGAGCAATTCCGAATGGTGGTCCACTCCTAGTTTGCCGTGAAGCAAGCCTGGGGAGTAGAATCAAACCAAGTGTTTGACTCCGGAACCATCAGTGTAGTTCGACGGTTGTGGGAGCAATTCTGAACGGCGATCTACCTCTGGCTCGTCCGGGGGTGAGCCGGGGAGGTAAAGTCGAGCCGAGTGTTGGACTCCGAACCATCGGTGTAGTTCAACGGTTGTGGGAGCAATTCCGAACGGCGATCTACCTCTGGCTCGTCCGGGGGCGAGCCGAGGAGGTAAAGTCGAGCCGAGTGTTGGACTCCGAACCATCGATGTTAGTTCAACGGTTGTGGGAGCAATTCTGAACGGCGAACTACCTCTGGCTCGTCCGGGGGCGAGCCGAGGAGGTAAAGTCGAGCCGAGTGTTGGACTCCGGAACCATCGGTTTAGTTCAACGGTTGTGGGCGCAATTCCGAATGGCGATCTACCTCTGGCTCGTCCGGGGGCGAGCCGAGGAGGTAAAGTCGAGCCGAGTGTTGGAATCCGAACCATCGATGTTAGTTCAACGGTTGTGGGGGCAGTCCCGTACGGCGATTTCCCTCTGGCTCGTCCAGGGACGAGCCGAGGAAGAAAAGTCGAGCCGGACATTGGACCCCGAACTATTGGTTGAAAAAAGCAAAAACAAAGGATAGAGGCGGAGAGGTGCAAACAAATTTATAAGCATGAAAGGTCATTCTTTATTAATAATCTACGGCGAACCGTTTTTACATATTACAACTTATGAAATGGATTTCAAGTTAGAGGAGAGGAATGGCTCGATATCCTGTGATACTTAGAGTGGCGCCGGGGCGCTCTCTTGGTATTTCAGGAGGTGGTCGGCATTCCAGGTACTCGGAATCTCTCTGCCTTCTAGATCTTCCAGACGATATGCTCCGGGCCGAACTACCCTTGTGATCTTGTAAGGCCCTTCCCAGTTCGGAGCCAGCTTGCTCCTTTGGTTGGGGAAGGATATGGCCAGTTTTCTCAATACCAAATCCCCTTGCTTAAGGTTGGTGGGTCGGACCTTCCTGTTGTATGCCAACTCGACCCTTCTTCGATAACTTTTCTGCCGAATTGACGCTCTTTCCCTGAGCTCATCTACCAGATCTAAGCTTGCTCTGAGGTCTCTGGCATTCTGCTCCTCATCGTAGGCCGCAAGGCGAGGAGAGGGTATGCCGACCTCGAGGGGTATCACCGCCTCGGACCCGTAGGTGAGGTTGAAAGGGGACTCTCCTGTGGGGGTCCGCTTGCTCGTGCGGTAGTTCCATAGGACGTTGGGGAGTTGGTCGACCCATAGGCCTTTGGAACATTTGTCCAGCCTTTTCTTGATACCTGCGAGGATCTGCCGATTAGCATTTTCTGCCTGTCCATTCGACTGAGGGTGGGAGACAGACGAGAAGCACTGCTGGATGGCGAGGTCGTCGCACAGAGCTCGGAATGCCGCACCAGTGAACTGAGTCGCGTTGTCCGTCACAAGGACACGGGGGACGCCGAACCGACAAATAACGCTCTTCTAGAAGAATTGAAGCACTTTGTTCTCGGTTATAGTGGCGAGGGGCTCGGCCTCGATCCACTTCGAGAAGTAGTCGATGGCAACCACCAAGAACTTGAACTGGCTGGGAGCCGGAGGGAAGGGTCCTAGTAAATCCATTCCCCACATTGCAAAGGGGATGGAACTTGACAGGGAGGCAAGGTTGGCTTGTGGGAGCCGACGGACATTTGAATGTCTCTGACAGGGGCCGCATTACCGAACGTGTCGCTCGGCGTCTTGGAGGAGGGTCGGCCAGAAGTATCCATAGTTCAAAGCTTTCCGAGCTAAGGCCCTAGATCCTGAATGTGCTCCGCCGATACCCTCGTGGAGCTCTTGTAGGGCGTAGTCGGCCTGTTCTGGGGAGAGGCACCTCAGGTACGGTCGGCCATCGGCCTGCGAGAAGGAGCGTTTGTATAAGATCCCTTCGATCAAGACATACCGCTCGGCCCGGGTTCTGACTCGGCGTGCTTCTTTGGGGTCCTTGGGGAGGAGTCCGTCCCTCAAGAATTCCACCAACGGCTTCATCCAATTATCTTGTAGCATGACTTGCAGCGACTCTACGGAGCCGGGGGTTTCGTCCTCTATGCTCGGCTTTGAGAGGACTTCGATCAAAACGGTCTGCTCGAGACCTTGGAGGGAGGACGAGGCCAACTTGGAGAGGGCGTCGGCCTGTGAATTCTCCTCACGAGGGACTCGCTGGATGAGTGCCTCTTCGAACCGGCTCATGAGGGCTCGGACCTTGGCGAGGTATTTTGCCATTCGCTCGTCCCGCGCCTCGTATTCACCCAAGACCTGGTTCACAACTAGCTGAGAGTCACTGTGAATTCGGAGGCATTGCGCCCCAGCACTTCGGGCGAGTCCGAGGCCTGCGATGAGTGCCTCGTACTCCGCTTCGTTGTTCGAGGCCTTGAAGTTCATGCAGATTACGTACTGGAGGACGAAGTCATCAGGGCCGTTCAGGATGATACCGGCGCCGCTTCCTTCGTTACAGGAGGAGCCATCCACGAAGACCGTCCATATGGGGGGTCCGTTCGGGACGCGGCTGACCTCAGGGATGGTAGACTCGACGATGAAGTCGGCGAGGGCCTGTGCCTTGATTGCGGTCCGAGGTTGGTACGAGATGTCATGTTGGCTCAGCTCTATGGACCACTTCATTAGTCGGCCCGAGGTCTCAGGCTTATGAAGGATCTGCTTCAGGGATTGATCGGTGAGGACAACGACCGAGTGGGTCTGAAAGTACGGTCGGAGCTTCCTTGCCGCCATGACTAGTGCGTAGGCCATCTTCTCTATCTTCGGATAGCGGAGCTCAGCATCCCGAAGCACTTTGCTTACATAGTAAATAGGCCTCTGGGCCCGGTCTTCTTCCCTCACCAGCACGGCACTTAGGGTCTGCTCGGAAGCAGCCAAGTAGATGAAGAGGGTTTCCCCCGGAACAGGTTTGCTGAGCAGAGGGGGGTTCATCAGGTAGGCCTTCAGTTGGTCGAACGATTCCTGTTGTGGTTGGCCCCACTCAAAACCCTTAGCCCCCTGAGTGCCTTGAAGAAGGGGAGGCACTTTTCTCTAGATTTCGAGAGGAATCGGCCGATAGCGGTGAGCCGACCAGTCAGCTTCTGCACCTCCTTGACGTTCCGGGGCGGGGCCATGTCTAGGATGGCCTTGATCTTCTCAGGATTTGCTTCGATCCCTCGCTGGCTTACCATGAAGCCGAGGAACTTTCCCGATGAGACCCCGAACGTGCACTTGTTCGGGTTCAGCCGCATGTTGTGCTTTCTTAACACACCGAACGCCTCCTGGAGGTCGGCAACGTGGTCAGTCCCTCGGATGCTCTTGACGAGCATGTCATCGACGTACACCTCCATGTTGCGGCCTATCTAGCTCTGGAAGACCTTGTTGACGAGGCTCTGGTAGGTGGCGCCAGCGTTCTTCAAAGCGAACGGCATGACCCTGTAGCAGTAGAGGCCCTGATCGGTGATGAAGGAGGTCTTCGGGATGTCCGGGAAGAACATTCGGATCTGATTATAGCCGGAGAAGGCGTCCATGAAGCTGAGGAGCTCATGGCCCGAGGTGGCATCAATGAGGGTGTCGATATTTGGAAGAGGGAAGGTGTCCTTCGGACACGCCTTATTCAGGTCGGTGAAGTCGATGCATATCCTCCAAGAGCCGTTGGACTTCTTGACCATTACAACATTGGAGAGCCACTCGGGGTAGTTTACCTCCTGTATGAACTTAGCCTTCAAGAGTTTATCCACCTCCTCCTTGATGGCCTACTGTCGCTCGGGAGCAAATTTTTGCCTCTTCTGCTGAACCGGTTTGCACCCCGGTTTGACACTTAGGCGGTGGACTAGCAGGTCCTCTGAAATCCCAGGCATATCCGCGGCTGACCAAGCAAACAGGTCGCGGTTACCCCGGATGCACTGCACTAAGTCGGAACAAAGTGCAGTCGGCAAAGACTTGCTGATGAGGAACTTTCGACTCAGGTCCTCATCCGAGAAGAGCACTTCTTCCAACTCGTCCGCAGGCTCGGACGTAGGTCGGACATTTGGCTCGGGGATCTCCAGGGTCTCTAGGGAGAGCACCGGACCCCCGGTGGAAGTCATGTAGCACTTCCGAGCTGTCTCCTGACTACCCCTGACTTCTCCCACTCCCGACCGAGTGGGGAACTTCATCTTGAGATGGTATGCTGAGGGAACAGCTTCCAGGGCAGCTAGGCCGGGTCGACCTAGGATGACATTGTATGCGGCCGGGACGTCGACGACCATGAAGTCCATCGGCTCGGTACGGGCAGTAGGGGCCTTCCCAGCGGTCACGTCTAGGGTTATAACCCCCTCGACAGTCACTGGTACCTTCGTGAACCCGTGGAGCGTGTAGCCGGCCGGCTTGAGACGGTCCCGCGACAGCTGCAACCCTCGGAAGGCCGAGAGGAAGAGGATGTTGACCGAACTCCCATTGTCTACTAAGATCCTCTGCACTTTGAAGTTGGCCATGCGGAGGTCGATAACCAGTGCGTCGCAGTGGGGGGTCCGGACCCCTTCGAGGTCTTCATCAGAGAAGGTCACCGGGACGCCGAGGCCCTTGGGGGAGGAGCGCTGTGGACTGAATTGACCACTCGGACGAAGGCCTTCCGGGAGGAATTGGAGGAGCCCCCCATAGGGCCTCCGTGGATGAGGTGCAGGACCCGCTCTTCCTCAAACTCGGGGGTTTCATCGCGCTGCTCGGAGTGCTTGTTAGCCCCCCGAGGCGGAGGAGTAGTGCGGTCCGCCCTGGTTACTTGCTTTCACAAATTTGGCCAACTGCCCCCTCTGGATGAGGGCCTCTATCTCATTTTTCAACGCCCGGCAATCGTTGGTCTCGTGGCCGTGGTCCCGGTGATAACGACACCATTTCTCTTTGTTTCTCCTCTTGGTCGGGGTTTTTATCCTCGAAGCGGGTGGTAGCAGGCCTTCCTTCTCTACTTCCATCAGGATAGTGGAGACATTGGTGGTGAGGGGAGTGAACTTCTCGAATCTAGGGGGAGGACGGCGATGACCGCCGTTGTCCTTCTGCATCTTCTTCGATCCCTCCCCCTCGGTCGCCTTCCTCTTCGATCCGGAGGCCGATCCTCCGAAGTTCGGCAGGCACTCGGCCTCTTCCGCTCAGATGTACTTTTCGCACCTTAGGAGAAGGTCGGCAAAGTTGTGCGGGGGCTTCTTGGCGAGGGACGACCGGAGGTTGGAGTTGAGGACGTTCGATTGGAACGCAACAGTCGCCACTGACTGGTCTAGGGAGGCGATAGACCTGACTTCTGCGGTGAACCTCTTCACGTAGTCCCTCAGTTTCTCTCCCCTTTCTTGTCGCAGGTTGAGCAAGGAAAGGCTCGTCTTCTCGGCTCGCCGACTACTCACAAAATGAGTTATGAACAGTGTTTCGAACTGCCCGAACGAGAAGATGGAAGAGGGGGCGAGCCTGGAGTACCATTCCCGAGCCGACCCCCTGAGGGTGGCGGGGAAGGTCTTGCAGAGCATGGCGTCAGAAGCTTGATGGATCAGCATTAAGGTCTTGAAGCTTTCGACGTGATCGACTGGGTCGGACTCCCCTGAGTACGTTTCAAACTGCGGAGGTTTGAAACCCCTCGGTATGGGGGCCTCCATGATCGTCCGAGAGAAAGGCGATCTGCTGGGCCGGACGGTCCCTGCTCTGGACTCCTCCTCTCTATCCATGCGACCAATGCGCCTCTCCACCTCATGGAGATGGCGGTTGAGGGCATCGTCCCTCCGCTGGTGATCATATGATCCCCCGGACTCTTCTTCATAGGAAGGGGAGCGGGGACTGCGGCGCCGGTAGTCCTGGGATCGGCGGGGACTATAGTGCTGCTGCTGGCGACTGGGAGCCGGGGGAGGACTTCGGGATCGGCGGCGTGGACTGGGAACCCACGGGGGTGTTGGAACCCTCTGGGCATTTTGGTTGTTGGGGCGAAGGTTGAGGGCCTGCAGCACGGTCTCCTAAAATTGTAGGAACTCGGCACGAGTGATAGGTGCCTCATTGTTCCTCGGATGATGCCGATCCGCGGGGGAATGCGGCCTCCTCCTTCGGTGCTCGGGAGATGCCGCTCGGCCCCTGCGGTCCGGAGACCGTCTACCGTCTCGGCGGTGAGGAGACTGCTCACCCTGATGCTGGCGGGAGGCTCCCTCTCGGGCCCGCCTCTCATCAAGGTGGGTGCGGAGGTCCTCATCTTTTTGGCGGTTCAGGATTGTATTGCGGAGGTCGGGGTGATGAGAAGCCATTGAATCCGAGGATTCATTATGAACCGAGACATGGTCTGGGTCGAGGGGCTGCTTCTGCCTCCGCCCGTTATGGCCGGAAGGGCCATTGGGAGGTTGTTGTTTGGGAAGAGGAGGTTGGCCCTGCTGGACCGGGGGAGGAAGTTCGGGCTGCGGAACTGGATTGATAGGGACTTCCTTTGCCTGATCGGCGGGATTGGCCCCGCGGTTGGATCCTCTGGATCTGACCTTCTTAGGAGGCATGGTCAGAGCAGGGCTAGGCGGCGAGGAAGAGACGGAGGCTGTTCGTGTGGTGTTTCCCACAGACGGCGCCAATCTGTTACCGCTGATTTCGGTGTGGGGGTAAACAGATGAGATTTGTGAGTTTGAGAAAATCTGAACAGCAGATCCAAGCCTTCTGATTCCTGCCACAACCTGCAAGGAAGTGCGAGACACTGGGGTTGATTCCGACGATGCACCCTCCGATGCTCTTGTCAGTAACCAGTGGTGATTAAAGAAAGAGCTTAAGGTGGAAAAAGAGTGATTACCTGGTCACAGTGATAGAGGGGAGGTATTTATAGTCGCCTGGGTAGTGATTAGGGGCCTGATTTCCTGTATAACTGCCAGGAGTAAAATCCTCACAGTCTGTTTAGGAAACTAACCCCCTGATCCCTGGTGAGAGTAAATCAGGCACGTTGACTTGGTCAAATCAGTGGCCCTGATTTGTCTCTTGTTGGTCTGGGTTCGCTTTGGGTCGGGACCCGTACCCAATTGGAGTGGATCCGTTCGTGGGTTATTGGGTCTGTGAGAAGGAGACCCAGTACCCGCTTTGGATCCACTTGTATGTGAAATTACCATTTTACCCCCGATCCTCAAGATTCACACCCAATCTGGACGGTTCCGATTTAACCCCATTTTTAGCCATATCAATAACAAAAAGAGCTTTCTCTCTCTAGAATTCTAGAGAGAAGTGCCCCCCCTCCCCCCCCCCCCAAAAAAAAAAAACCCTAATCCTAGATGGCGGGGGGAGGGGGCTGGAGGGGGCTAGCTTTGCAGCCCTCCTCCCTACCTCCGTTCCCAACTTCACCTCTTCAACGATCTCCTAGATCTCCGGCCGCCTTTCTGCCTCCTCCACTTCCCGTTCGACTTGTTCTCTCCGCCGCCCCTCCCACTACCCCACGTCTACCCCGCTCAAACCCCGTCGACGTGAGCTCCAGATCTGACGAAACGCCTCCTCTCCAGCCCACCAACGCTCCACACCCATCACCTCCGTACGGGGCGCGCCACGCTACGGTGGCTGCTTTAGATCTGGCAAACGTCACCTGATCCCTCTGCTCCAGATCTGGTGGTTGCTAACCCGCCGCCCGATCCCTCTTCAACTCTGAAATCCCCGAAGTCGCCACTGTTCCGGCGGGCAACGTTCAACCGTGCCACCTTCCCGATGCCCTCCCCTTCGCTCCTCCGTCCGCCGTCGAGCTCCTACGTGCAAGGGTGCTTTGACGGTGAATGTGAGTTGATTTTGGTGGGAAGTGAAGGGTTGTATTTTGGTTTTCGGTGTGAAGTATGAAGTGCAGCACAATTGTGGGGATTGGGCCCGAAGATGGGGTCCCCCCATGAGGTGCGCTCACTTGTTGCAGCACAGTTGTGGGGCTTGGGCCCGCAGACGGGGTCCCCCCATGAGGTGCGCGCTACGTGGAATTGTAGAGTTAGAGTTGTTTTGGATTTTGGCTGTCAGTATATGAGTCACACCCTGAACACGACATCCTTTAACCAACTGCCACCGGCTTCGCGACAGCATTGCCACTACGCCCTGATCATTGAATCTGGAATCTATAATGTCCACCACCCGCAGGAGCGAGAGGGGAATGTGATGCTTCAGTTAGTTGTGATTTGTTTCGGGTTCTTGCGTGAGAGAGAGAGAGTGAGAGAGTGATGATGTTGTTTCTCGCTGCTCTATGCAGGTGTATGTGTTATGTTTGTGATAAATCACTTGAGAGGGTAAAAGCATGAGAGAGGCGAATGTTTCCTCTTCATGGATCTCTCTTTGATTGTGTCCGTGGTTAGGGTGATAGAGTTTTGTTTGGTGAATCGCTTGAGAGGGCTAAAGCGTGAGAGAGGTGAAGGTATCCTCTCCACAGCTCTTTTTTTTGTTGTGACTTCGACTTGCCAAGTGTAAGAGTGTTTTATGGGAGCGAAGAATATCTAAATCTCGTGTGATTCGTTTCAGGTGGGTATGCACGTGCCGTGGAGGCGGTGCACGAAGCTTATTTGACGTACATACAATTAGTTTATCCTTGCTTTATGACTGGGCCCAAGATGGGATCCAGTACAATATGGGTATAGGTCGGGGCCAAGCCCGACTTTGGGTTGTTGAATTTTTTTTTAGGGTTTTTGGCCCACCCTATAAGGGTGTTGGAGTGAGTTCTGATTGTATGTACTGGTCATGTCGCTTCATGTTCTATTTTCTATCTGTAGTTTGTAATTTGGCCCAGTATACTGGGTTTGTTTGGTTAATTTCCTATTAACGAAACATGGTGGCCATACTCCACCTTTTCCTTCAAAAAAATTTTAAAAAAAAACAATCTCTATTTGGATTATTTCCAAAATGACCCACCTTTTGAAAGTATTTATCACATTGGCCTACTTTCGAAATTATTTTCCAAATTAACCTATTAGTTCAACTGACATGGCTATCTCAGATAGTGATTGTAGGTTTATACATTTTAGGTAGAAATTGCATATTCAAACTTTTCTGAAAAAATGAGTACAACTATACTTGCTATCCGATGTCAGTTAAATTAGAACTGCTATCTAATATAGCAAGTGTAATTATATACATTTCAGATAAAAGTTCCATATTCAAAATTTTTCTGAAAAAATGAGTACCACTGAACTAGACTCCCTATCAGAGATAGCAAGTATAGTTGTATATATTTCATGTTCAAAATTTCTCTGAAAAATGAGTACAATTATACTCGATATCTAAGATAACGAGTCTAATTTAAATTAATTCGTTATTTTAGATAGCAAGTGTAGTTGTATACATTTCAGGTAGAAATTGCATGTTCAAAATTTTTCTCAAAAAATAAGTACAACTGCACTCGTTATCTGAGAAAACGAATCTATTATCCGAGAAAGCGAGTCTAGTTGTACTCATTTTTCCAGAGAGTTGGAACTAGAAAAAAAAAAACTACAAACCAAACTCGTTGTTTTCAACAGTGAGTCTTGTTCAACCAACCTCGTTGTTTGAAACAACGAGTCTGTATTTAGACTTTTGAATCTTTACGAGATTTCTCCAAGTGTTGGAAAAAACTATAGAATTACACTCGCTGTTTGAAACAGCGAACTTATTTTCAAATAACTCTTGAAACTGCAAGTAGGTCAATTTGGTAAATAGTTTTGAAAGTGGGTCAGTTTTGAATACTTTCAAAAGTGGATCATTTTGTGGAAAAATTTCTCTATTTGTGCGAAAGAAAAAGTCTTTGGATTTCTCTTGATTTTCTTCTACTACTCAAATTTCTCCGGTTTTCGCGCAAAAAGAAAAGTTGTAAATGGCCTCATGTTTTTCCCAAGAGTTTTATGGTTATAATTCAAAGTGTCAAAAAATTAGTCCAATTATATGGCCTCATCTCCGGTTTTCTCTTTGATGAAAGAGTTAAATTGTTGAACTCAATTTTCTCTTAGGAAAATAAAAAATGATTAAATTTGATTTACTCAAGAACAGTGTTTGAACAGGTCAAAGCATAGTGTAAGCATCAAACATATCAATTGCAAATCACATGCTCGCACTAATCTTCGAGTTTTTGTTGCATATATTGTCTCTGTTCGTATACCCACTCTTACCCGAAACTTTGAAGAGCATAACAACAAGAAGAAATTGCGATAGAATTTGAACTTCTAATTGACAGAAATCAATTGGCAATTTACTTTGGGTTGTTGTTACTGATTTGGCAGTGATTCTCTTGATCATTGATTATGTGAGGATGATAATGAAGATTTGAATAATTACGGTAGAAATAATATTCATGAGTTTTTTTCTTATTCTTTCACATTTTTGGAAAGTTCTATATAATTTTGTGAATCCCTCAAAACTATTTTATACTGTGCAATATGCATAGGGGTAACACTAGTTAATTATTATAAAAACAAAACCGGTAGGACAAAGCATATTCAAGTGCCAAACTCCATCCTTTTCCCTCCTTTAAAAAGAATATATATATATATATTCCCAATAAGGGAAATACCTACCCAATTTCTACCTTCTTCAAATATAGTATGAATCAATAAAGATTCATAAATAAAGTTAATTTATTCCAATCCTTTTATGAGAAAAAATTAGAAAAATTAATTAAACTTTTCCAATATAGGGCAACCATTCACATGCATGTTAATTTCTCATATATGAAAATAATCTACTATTTAACATTCATCCCACAATAATCACTTTCCTAAACTAATTAATCCATAAAATTATCCTAATCCCAAATTTCATAGATTCTCCCTTGATCTAGTAAGAAAAAAAACATCCAGTCTTCCAATTCACTCCATAGTCCACACAAGATCCCCCAAACCTAACACACACACCCTCTTAGCACTATATATGTGGCTCTCCTCTCACCTCCTATTATCCCAAGAGTGAGTACCATAAACAAACAACACACAACAAGTTATGGTCTTTGCCGCCTCCACCACCACCACCACCACAAACCATGCCGGTGGCAACCGTCTCGCTGGTGAAGCCTTGTCTTTGGCATTCCAAGTCGTCCGAGGCCGCTGGTTTACCATCTTTGCATCGTTCTTGATCATGTCGGCTGCAGGAGCCACATACATCTTCAGCATCTACTCAAAAGACATAAAATCATCCTTGAACTACAACCAACAGACACTCAACACACTCAGCTTCTTCAAAGACCTAGGAGCCAACGTCGGAATTTTATCTGGTCTCATCAACGAAGTCTCTCCACCCTGGGTGGTGCTATCGATGGGCGCTGTCATGAATCTGTTTGGCTATTTGATGATCTATTTAGCGATTACTGGACGCATATCAAGGCCTGCTGTCTGGCAAA
This sequence comes from Hemerocallis citrina, assembly GCA_017893485.1. NCBI lineage: Eukaryota > Viridiplantae > Streptophyta > Magnoliopsida > Asparagales > Asphodelaceae > Hemerocallis > Hemerocallis citrina. The sequence continues at coordinate 39,157,778 of CM030368.1, forward strand.
TGTGCATCTACATTTGCATTGGCGCGAATTCTCAGTCTTTCGCGAACACTGGAGCCCTTGTCACTTGTGTCAAGAACTTCCCGGACAGTCGGGGCATTGTTCTTGGGCTTCTGAAAGGGTTTGTTGGGCTGAGTGGTGCGATTTTCACGCAGCTTTACCTTGCGTTCTACGGAGATGATTCCAAGGAATTGGTGCTTCTGATAGCATGGCTGCCCGCAGCGATCTCTGCTGTGTTTGTTCATACTATTCGGATTATGGAGGTTGTGAAGAAGGGGATGGAGAAGACGAGCCCGAAGCCATTCTTCTGTTTCTTGTATGTATCTGTTGCTCTTGCTTGTTACTTGATGGTGGTGATTATTGTCGAAAAAAAGTTCAACTTCTCGCACCCTGAGTATAGCATCAGCGCAGCTGTGGTCGTCTTCCTCCTCTTTCTACCCCTCGCAGTCGTAGTTAAAGAAGAGGTACGAATTCGCAGAGTGAAGAAGGCCAAATTGGCTGAAATTAGTAGCACTACTTCCATGTCCGTCTCTGTTGAGAAAACAGAGATCACTCCTAAGCCTGTTTCATTACCAAAAAAACAAGAATTGACATCACCAGCTTCTTGTTCTTCGACTTCATCATCGACAAGATCATGTTTATCAAGAACCTTCAAAGCCCCAGACCGAGGAGAAGACTACTCGATCCTCCAAGCTCTAGTAAGCATCGACATGATCATTCTCTTCCTCGCAACAATCTGTGGAGTTGGAGGCACTCTAACCGCGATCGACAACATGGGCCAGATCGGGCAGTCACTAGGCTACCCCTCCAACTCCATCAGCACTTTTGTGTCTCTAATCAGCATCTGGAACTACATGGGCAGAGTGGCAGCAGGTTTCCTCTCCGAAATCCTGCTCACCAAGTACAAATTCCCGCGCCCGCTCATGTTCACTATTGTCCTCTTCATTTCGTGTGGTGGACACCTCCTCATTGCATTCGGGGTTCAGAACGGGCTGTACATTGCTTCAGTCATCATTGGCTTCTGCTTCGGGGCACAGTGGCCTCTGCTTTTTGCCATCATATCTGAAATTTTCGGGCTCAAATACTACTCTACACTATACAATTTTGGCGCAATCGCAAGCCCAATTGGGTCTTACATAATGAATGTGAAGGTGGCAGGGCATCTGTATGATCGAGAGGCAGCGAGACAGAATCATGGACTGAAAGAGTCGACGTGTATCGGAGTGGAGTGCTTCAGGATGGCATTTCTAATCATAACTGCGGCAACTTTTGCTGGGGTGGTGATTTCCTTGGTGTTAGTGTGGAGGAGCTGGGAGTTCTATAAGGGGGACATTTATGCAAAGTTTAAAGCCGAGACCGAGGGGGAGGTGGTTGAGGTGGAGAAGAGAGTGGGGGATGAGATCAAAACAGGGGAATGTAATTAGAGCAAGGGTAAGAAAATTTTACTAATAATTGTGTGTTTAAAAACAAAGCTAGTAATGGAAAAAAAAAATTGTACGGTGTTTATGATTGTTCTTTTTCTATATGAGCATGTTGGTATAGTCTCATTTTGAACCAATATAGATAATGTTAGAAACTCAAGGATTTTCAGTAGGTACGAGAGAGTTCATACCACCACACAAGAAGTGCCCATTGGGTGCAGAATAGTGTATTATTGTCCACAGGTCCACATTATAACTTCAAGATAAATAAAAGAGCTCGTAGCAGGTTGGTGACATGTAAATTTACTCTATTTGCCAGGAATCAGAGTTAATTCCTTGTATTTTAGCCAAGTTTAATGGTTCCGGCTTACACATTGCTAAGTATTAGATATTATGTTTAGTCTCATTTCGGATTATGTATTAGTTTAGTATTTGGTTCCCTCCTATATATAAGAGATATTGTACTCAGTTATAATCAATCCAATAATCTTTTCCAATCTCTATATTAATATTAACATGATATCAGAGCAATCTAGATTTGAATTCTACTGGCTACAAAATTTAAATGCATATTTTTTTTAAAAATTAACTGGTATATAACCAATATGAGACTAAACTAATATATCATCTAACACGGGTGTTAGGTGAACTACATGGTCATTGAATTTGAATCCTTAGTGTTAATGTTAACAAAGAGACTGGAAAAGATTATTCGATTAATTACAACTGAGTACAGTATCTTTTATATATATGAGGGAACCAAATACTAAACTAATACATAATCCGATATGAGACTAAACATAATATCTAATTTCCCCCTCTCAAGCTCACGGTAGGTCGAACAATGTGAGTTTTCCCATCAAGTATCGAAATATCTGAATAGTGTGAGATTTGGTGAAGAAGTCCTCTGTCTGCTGTGAATATGTAACAGAATGAAGTGAAATTGTCCCTACTTCAAAAAACTCACGAACATAGTGACAATCAATCTCTATGTGCTTCGTTCACTCATGAAAGACTGGGTTGCTTGCATTGTGCAATGCACTTCGGTTATCACAATGGAGAGGAGTAGCTTCTGCAAGAGTGACACCCATATCTGATAACAGCCGACGAACATGAACAATCTCTCTAGTGGCAGCTGCTAGTGCTTTGTACTCAACTTCCGTAGAAGAACATGCAACAACCGTCTGTTTCTTGCTTTGCCATGAGATTACCGAATCACCAAGAAATAGACATAAACATGTGGTAGACCGTCTAGTAGTCGGATCACCCGCCCAATCTGAATCAGAATATGCACTAAGCTCCAGTTCAGATGTAGAGGGCAGAAATAATGAGCGAGTGATAGTGCCCCGAAGATATCTGAGGATCGAAGAAGAACACTGTAGTGAACTGATGAAGGAGTGGAAGCAAACTGACTGACTATACTAATTGCATGATCAATATCGGGTATGGTCACACATAAGTAGACAAGTTGTCTAACAGTCTACATGTATCTAGTGAGATCGGGAAGGAGCTCACCATCTATGGGACAAAGTTTCACATGAAGCTCTAAAGGAGTATCGACTGGTCGACTATCAGAGAGATATGCAACGGAGATAATGTCTGATGTGTATTTCTATTAAGAAACGAGTATTCCCTGAGATCCATGGGCAATCTAGACCCAGGAAGTAACATAGTCTGCCAAGGTCTTTCATATGGAACTGCTGATGAAGGTATTTCTGGGTGGAAGCAATGCATGTGGAGTCATCCACAGTAATAATCATATCATCAACATATAATAGTAGAAGTACCCTCCCCTGCGGTATCGACCGCATAAATATAGTGTGGTCTGTGAACTCTGACTGAAACCGGCATGTGTGATGACACGGCGAAAACACTCAAACTGGACTCGATGGACCTGTTTCATACCATATATAGCTCGACGTGCACGGAAAACATGACGAGTAGGTGTGGTAAGGTCAGAAGGTGAATGCATGTAGACAATCTCAGATAAGATACCATGAAGAAAGACATTCTTCACATCTATCTGGTATAACGACCACTGACGGATGGCGGTAACGGCAAGGAGAGTGTGAACTGTAGTCATCTGTGCAACTGAAGTAAAATTTTCATCATAATCAATGTCATGCTCCTAAATAAATCATCAGGCAACTAGACAAGCTTTGTGCCGCTCAATGGAGCTATCAGGTTGATATTTGACCTTGAAGATCCATTTGCAACTAACAGGCTGGACGTCCACTGACAGTGGAACAACATCTCAAGTGTCATTTTAATCAAATGCATTGAACTCCTCTGCAATAGCTTCCCGCGACTCGGGATATTGAATTTCTTTCTGATAGGTTTTGGGCTCACGTGTGGAGTGTATGGCAGCGACATATGCAAAAAACTGTGATGAGTAAGAAGCAAGGGTGGCAAAGCTAAACTGGTCAGAAGGACTAGTGGCATCAAGTATATAACGTGCCGGGGGGGGGGGGGGGGGGGATGCCCGAAGTGGAACGTATAGACTGACGAACTAGTGGTGAATTGGCAAGGTGTGGGGGTGAGGCCGGTGGGATGGGTGCATGCAGCTGTAGGGATGCAGGTGGTGTGGGTACATGATGCTTGTAGTGATGCAGCTAGTATCTCTGTAGGAAGAATAATAGGTGACGTCGTTATGATATGAGAAATGAGACAAATGAGTGTGATCAAAGAGAATGTGTGAAGATGTGTCTGAGGAGGTAGGCCCAAAAACTGAGGAATCGAGAAAGTTAGTATGCTCAGTAGAGGTCAAGTAGTAATGAGAGTATTCCACCAAGGAGACATGTCGAGAAATACAAACACAACTGCTGATGGATCAAAACAGCAATATCATTTATGCTCTGAACTAATACCTAGATGAACGCACTTTGCAGCTCGAGCGGTGATCTTCGTGCGCTCAGTGGGAGGGTTGAGGGAAATTATCCTTGTATTCTAACACGCCCCCTCAGGTCAAGTGCCCATTTTTTTATGGGCCAAAGAAACGAGATGAATGTATGGGCCGAGACTTGGACTATACGCAGCGGTTTAGTCTTCTATTCTCTCCTATATATATAAGCCATATTGTATTCAGTTTATTCAACCAATCAATAAAGAATTATTCTTATCCAATAATCTTAACATGGTATCAGGAAAATCCAGGTTCGAATCTCACCGACTGCGCAATTTAAATGCAGATTGAAAAAAAAATACCGCTGCATATAGTTCAGGTCTTGGCCCAAAAAGATGGCCCTCAACCTTTGGCGATGCGTTAGAATATAAATATTAAAACCTTCACCTTTACCACAACTTCGGAGTTTTGGTCCATCGGTAGGGTCATTAATATGGTATCAGAGCCAATAATCGTATAAGGCCTATACTAATTTTATCATCGTCGTCCAGGTGGAGTGGTTCTCATCTTCATCGGAATCACTCCACCTTCCGAAACCCCTCTCTTCTGCTTCCGATCAATATACCAAAACCCTAATCTCTCTCCCCATCAAGTCTCCAAAAACCTAGCTGTCATCACCTATCTCTCAAACCCTAATCCTAAATCTCCAAAAATCAAAACCCTTCTCAAACACAAACCCTAGCCGCCACAGCAAGCGGCTACACCAACAACTTCGGAAACAACCACCAATCATGGTGCCACCATCAACACTATCGACCTCTCTTCTCCGAAGAACTCCCGGCACCACCAACAATAGCCTCCATCTTCCACAACACCGAAGCTTCAACTTCGGCTTCCGAAGAACCCATCATCTTCAACCTATCGTCGAAGTTGCCACCACCACAATCTCGTCGACCTCCGTCAATAGCAACAGCGATGGCCGATATTGACCCCGCCTCCAGTGCCGCAGTCCGGCGCCGTCCTGCCACCGCCTCTCCTATCGACACCCCCTCTTTCCCTCCACGAAGTTCTGATAAAAGGGGAGGGGGACACTTTCCACTCTATCCCTATCTTCGTCAAGCTCTCCACCTCTGAAACCCCAAGCCAAGAATTGCCATGGATGTAGACCTAGATTCCATGGCGTCGGCGATCGGCGTGTCCGTCCCCGTGCTCACCTTCGTCCACTACCTCTTCTCCACCATCCATGTGGGCTTCCTATGGCGCTTCGTCTCGGGCGCCTTCCTCAAGCACCTCTATGCCGCCCTCTCCGGCGCCGTCCTCTCTTACCTGTCCTTCGGCTTCTTCTCCAACCTCCACTTCCTCATCCCCATGGCCTTCGACTATGCCTCCATGCTCCTTGACTACGCCTCCATGCTCCTCGTCCACAACCACTGCAGCATCATCACCTTCGTCTCAGATTCAATTCGAGATCCAGACCTAACCCAAATCTTCTTATAGGTTTTGTTTGATTACCCGACTCCAGTTCCTCTCCAACTCGACCTGTTTCCCCAAACCAAACCTAAACCCATTTTCTATTTTTCTATTATTAATAAAAAATCTTTCTTGTAGGTCTTCAGCTTCAATAGTCTTCGTCGGCAAACTCAGGCCGAGTTTGAGAGCGGGTGTTATCAGCATCCAGTTCTCAGTTCAGGGATGATATCCCACCACATCGACAATTCTCAAGTCTAGGGTGAGATCTATCATCGACCATTCTCAAGTCAGGGGGTGAGATCTCATCAGTCTATTTCTCAGTTCAAGGGTGAGATCCCATCGTCGACTATGTCTCAAGTCAGGGGTGAGATCCCACCACAGATCGGGATATGGAGATCCCACCACTGTTCAGGGTGAGATCTCAACAGTGCGCCACCACTACTTCCTTCCGCAATACTCTACTTCTAAGTTCCGTTAAATGCGCCATCAAGCGCTGTCACTGCACCACAGTTTGTCATTCCTTCCATGTCAATATCGTCAGTATTCCAAACTCTTGTTGTTTGAACCAGCTTGAGTTTGAGAGGGGGTGTTAGATGATATATTTGTTTGGACCCATATTGGTTAGGTATCAGTTAGTCTTCTATTCTCTCCCATATATATGAGCTCTTAGAAAATGGGTGTTTTATACACTATTTACGAACCAATTTTTGAGCAATTTTATAAGTAAAATCATTAATGAATTATTGAGAGATCTTGATTGATTTGTGTTCTCCTTCGTGAGTAGATCAAAATCATATATTGGTTTGCTAAAAACGGTTAAGGGGTGAATGAGAAATTATCTCTCAAAGTGAGACGTTTTCATTCTTGAAAATGGGTTAAGGGAACTTAGTCTTACATCGGAAAAATCAAAGGAAATAGAAGAGGAAATATAGTAACCTCCTTCTAAGAATTGTAAGAGAGCTAGAAGAGAGGCTCTCTCTCGCGCACGCAGGGGGATGCAAATTCCGAACCGGATTACATGCGACTTGTGTGCGCCTGCATGACCTGCGGACACGAATGCCGGACCGACATGACCCCACCCCGTGCAGAGCCACTTTTTGCTACAGTTTTGATTTTTTTTCTTTTGTAACGGCTGAAAAAAATGCAAAAACAGTTCTGTCTGCTGTTTCAGTGCTATGTTGAATGTTTTGTCTGCCGTTACAGTGTAGGAATTCAATTACGTGTCTGCCGTTACACTGAGGGTATTCAAAGCCTTATCTGCCGTTACACTAAAGGAATTCAAAGCCTTGTCTGCCGTTATAGTTTTAACCCTGCCTCTATAAATAGAGGCCTCCCCTCTCATTTCTTCCCTGCACAGAAATCTTCTTCCTTCCTTCTCTGAGTACTATTCTATTCTATTCTTCGGTCCTGCTATTTTGGTATGTCGGTGATAAGGTTCTGACGCTGCTGCTTGGTTCGAGAGTGCTACGTGATGCCTACGTGAACACTCTGGTCGTTGCATCTTGGAAGACAGACGCCTTTGTTCATTCCAGCAACCGAAAGAGGCGAAATCTATTTTAAGGACACTGTGTGATACATAGGCCTCGACTTCTCAACTTGTAATCTGATATTGGGTTTTGTAAGTTGTTTATTTATTTATTTATATATTTTTGATTTTTTTTCCTTCCTCTCCTCTTTTCTTCTCTGTTTTCTGTGCCTCTCAAACAAATTGTGTTTACTTTAAAAGAATTTTTGTAACAATTTAAAACAGATCTTTGATTTTCTTCACTTCCGATTTTGAGGCACGACCTTTTCTTTTTCTTTAATCTGGAAAACTTACACTCGTGTTGTATAAATTTCAGAATCAAAATGACTACTGCATCGGACAATGTTGTTGTGTCTGAAACGGTCCACGTGCCGGTTGCTGATACGATGCAAGAACCGAATGCTACTGCGGCACGAGTGCCAATGCCCACTGTTGTACCTGTCTCACTCTCCCATGGGGAGAAACCTGAGAAGTTCAACGGGCAGAACTTCAAAAGGTGGCAATAGAAGATGATGTTCTATCTGACCACACTGAATCTTACAAGATTCTTGAAAGAAGAAGCTTCAAATCTTAAGAAAGATGAGCAAGATAACCAAGTCATTGCCGCTGTGGATGCTTGGAAAAATACTCATTACTTGTGTAGGAATTACATAATGAACGGATTAGCCGATTCTTTGTATATATATACATTGACAAAAGAACAGCTAAAGAACTTTGAGAATCACTAGACCATAAGTATAAAACCGAGGATGCCGGTGCCAAGAAATTCATTGTGAGCCGCTTCCTAGACTATAAAATGGTAGATTCTAAAACAGTGATCAGTCAAGTTCAAGAACTACAATTGATCTTGCATAAGATTCACGCTGAAGGTATGAACTTAACTGAAAGTTTCCAAATGGCATGTATAATTGAAAAATTACCACAAGGTTAGAAAGACTTTAAGAATTACCTAAAGCATAAGTGAAAAGAAATGGGCATTGAAGATCTCATTGTTAGGCTTCATATTGAAGAAGACAATAGAGGATCTGAAAAGGTTGGACTCCTCAGTCATGCAGCTAAGACAAATGTAATGGAACATCAACAACATTCCAATAAGCACAACAACAAGGGTCCCAAGTTGGGTCCTAAGGGAGGAATCTCCAAGAAGCAAAAGTTTCAAGGCAAGTGCTTCAATTGTGACAAAATGGGTCACAAGTCTACTGAATGCAGACTTCCCAAGAAGAACAGGAACAGAGAAGCAAACTTTATTCAAGGCATTGCTCAAGATGTTTCTGATATCAACCTCTCAGCTGTGATCTCAGAGGTAAATATGTTAGGTTCAAACCCGAAGGAATGGTGGATTGACACTGGAGCTACTCGACATATGTGCTCCAACAGAAATATATTCTCCACTTTCGAACTATTAGAGAATGGGGAGAAGATGTTTATGGGCAACTCTGCTACTTCAGAAATCAAGGGCCAAGGCAAGATGATCTTGAAGATGACTTCTGGAAATGAACTGACTCTGAACAATGTTACATATGTTCCTGAAATCCGTAAGAACCTGATATCTGATTCGTTGCTTAATAACCACAGTTTTCGTTTAGTGTTCGAGTCGAACAAATTTGTTTTGTCAAAAAGTGGAATGTATGTTGGTAGAGGATATATGAGTGGTGGAATGTTTAAACTCAATATAATGACCATGGTCAAGAATATCAATAAAGCTAGCTCTTTTACTTATATGCTTGAGTCTTCCAATTTATGGCATGGTAGACTAGGACATGTTAATTATGATACTTTACAAAGACTAATTAACTTGAATCACATACCAACATTCCAAATTGATTCCATACACAAGTGTGAAACTTGTGTTGAGGCAAAACTAACAAGATCATCATTTAAAAGTGTTGAAAGAAACACCGAACCACTTGATCTAATTCACACTGATATTTGTGATTTGAAAATGATACAAACAAAAGGTGGTAATAAATATTTTATTACCTTCATTGATGATAGCACAAAATACCGCTATGTATATTTGCTTAAAAGTAAGGATGAAGCTATAGAGAAATTTGTTCTCTATAAAAATAAGGTTGAAAACCAACTCAATAAGAAAATTAAGGCGCTAAGAAGCGATCGAGGTGGAGAGTATGAATCGCCATTTGCTGACACATGTGCTAAGCATGGGATTATACATAAAACGACAGCGCCTTATTCTCCTCAGTCCAACGGTGTTGCTGAAAGAAAGAATCATACATTGAAAGAAATGATGAATGCAATGTTAATAAGTTCTGGTTTACCACCAAACTTGTGGAGAGAAGCTATTCTTTCAACTAACTACCTTTTGAATAAGGTGCCCAAAAAGAAATAAGAGAAAACTCCATATGGATTATGGAAAGGAAGAAAGCCATCCTACAATTACTTGCGAATATGGGGATATCTTGCCAAGGTGGCAGTACCTCCACCTAAGAAAGTGAAAATAGGACAAAAAATGGTTGATTGTATTTTCATTGGCTATGCACTTAACAGTAGTGCCTATCGGTTCTTGGTGTACAAATCCGATATCACTGAGATATCAAAGAACACGATAATGGAATCTAGAAAGGCATCATTCTTTGAAGATGTATTTCCATGTAAGTCAAAGGAGGAACCAAGTTCCTCCAAACGAACACATGAGACTATTAGTGAAGATAGTGAAGACCAACATGAAGAAGTTGAGGAAGAACCTCGACGCAGTAAAAGAACAAGAATGGAAAAATCTTTTGGTCTGGATTTCTTGACTTTTATGCTTGAAGGAGAATCCCAAACTTCAAGGAAGCGGTGAACTCTAGTGATGGTCCTCAATGGAAAGAAGCCATCAAGAGTAAAATTGATTCTATCTTGCAAAATCATACTTGAGAACTAGTGGATCTTCCACCGGGTAGTAAACCTTTAGGTTCCCAGTGGATCTTCAAGAGAAAAATGAAACATGATGGATCAATTGATAAATACAAGGCAAGACTTGTAATTAAAGGTTATAAACAAAAGGAATGTATTGATTACTTTGATACATATTCTCCTGTGACGAGAATAAATTTCATTAGGATGGTACTTGCAGTAGCAGCTCTGCGCAGTCTTGAAGTACATCAAATAGATGTAAAAACAGTTTTTCTTAATGGAGATTTAGATGAAGAAATCTACATGGAACAACCTGAGGATATTTCAGCTCCAGGACATGAAAAGAAAGTATGTAAACTGGTGAAGTCATTATATGGCTTGAAACAAGCTCAAAGCAGTGACATGAAAAGTTTGACAATGTTATGATGACCAATGGTTTCAAGATTAATGAATGTGACAAATGTGTATATGTCAAAGACACATAAAATGATATGTCATTATATGTTTGTATGTAGATGACATGCTTATTATTGGAAGCAATGGTCAGATGATTAAATCTGTTAAAAATATATTGAACTCAAGGTTTGACATGAAAGACATGGGATTAGCTGATGTAATATTGGGAATTAAAATCACAAGAACATCAGACGAGCTTATTTTAAGCCAGTCACATTATGTTGACAATATTCTTGAAAAATTTGATAAAAATAATTCTGGAATTGCCAGAACTCCAATAGATCTAACTTTATATTTATCCAAGAACAAAGGTGAGAGTATTTCTCAAGTAGAATACTCTAGAATCATAGGCAGTCTAATGTACTTAATGAGTTGTACAAAACCAGACATAGCCTATGCAGTGAGTAAACTAAGTAGATACACGAGTAATCCTAGAAGCGAGCATTGGCAAGCAATTATATGAGTACTGAAGTACTTGTGTTTTACTCTGGCTGCACTATACGAGATACCTGGCTGTACTTGAAGGATACAGTGATGCAAACTGGATATCGAGCGATAATTCAAAATCCACTAGTGGCTATGTGTTTACACTAGCTGGTGCAGCAGTTTCTTGGAAATCCTCGAGATAAACAGTGATCGGTAAATCCATGATGGAATCTGAATTTATCGCACTGGACAAATATAGGGAAGAGGCTGAATGGTTACGCCACTTCCTTGAAGATATTCCAAGGTGGACGAAGCATGTGCCTCCACTCTGCATACATTTAGATAGTCAATCTGTAATTTGTAGAGCATAGAGCAATATGTATAATGGTAAATCTAGACATATTCGTCGAAGACATAATACCATTAGACAACTACTCTCTACTGGGATTATCTCTGTGGACTATGTAAAGTTAAAGGATAATATTGCAGATCCGCTAACCAAAGGGTTAAACAGAGAGTTTGTTGATAAATCATCGAGGGGAATGGGACTAAAGCCCATGAAAAAATAAGTCGATACAATAAACACCCAACCTAACTGACTGGAGATCTCAAGATCTAGGTTCAAAGGGACAACGAAATTGTAAAGCCCAAGTTGGATCACTGTGGGAATTTTCTCATGTCCATTCCCATGATGAAACAGTGATGCCCGTAAGGTAACAGGTTAAGCTAGGCTTTTAATGATTTTTATGCGTCGGATATCCGAGCAGAGTAATGCGGGTTACTCTTAGGTAAGAAATCACCTATGTAAGAGGAAGAAGGGCCGCTTCCAAAGAAATAATATAGAGCAATATTCCTGTTAAACTCTTGCAGAACCAGGCGTATGTTCATGGCCAAAACGAACATAACAGTGAGAATTGAAAATACGTTAGGAAGATTTCTGTGTGAGATATGTCATCGTTTACACAAATGACAGAACAGTTCAAGGGCATCACGTCTACTGTTTAGTTAGTAAAGTAAACATATTTTCATAAGGGAAGGTTCAAAGGATAACACCTACCTATCCTATGCAGGAATCAACCGTTGAATTTTATCACCAAGTCCGTCGTGTCAGTCTGTCGTGTCTGTGATCGTCAATTTTTATTCATGTGGAGAATGTTAGAAAATGGGTGTTTTATACACCATTTACGAACCGATTTTTGAGCAATTTTTTGAGTAAGGTCCTTAATGAATTATTGAGAGATCTTGATTGATTCGTCTTCTCTTTTGTGAGTAGATCAAAATCATATATTGGTTTGCTAAAAACAGTTAAGGGGTGAATGAGAAATTGTCTCTTAAAGTGAGATGTTTTCATTCTTGAAAATGGGTTAAGGGAACTTAGTCCCACATCGGAAAAATCAAAGGAAATAGAAGAGGATATATAGTAACCTCCTTCTAAGAATTGTAAGATAGCTAGAAGAGAGACTCTCTCTCGCGCACGCAGGGGGGATGCAAATCCCGGACCGGATTACATGCAACTTGTGTGCGCCCCGCACGACCTGCGGACACGAATGCCGGACCGACATGACCCCACCCCGTGCAGAGCCACTTTTTGCTACAGTTTTGATTTTTTTTTCTTTTGTAACGACTGAAAAAAATGCAGAAACGGTTCTTTCTACCGTTTCAGTGCTGTGTTGAATGTTTTGTCTGCCGTTACAGTGTAGGCATTCAATTACGTGTCTGCCGTTACATTGAGGGTATTTAAAGCCTTGTCCGCCGTTACACTAAAGGCATTCAAAGCCTTGTCTGCCATTACAGTTTTAACCCTGCCTCTGTAAATAGAGACATCCCCTCTCATTTCTTCCCTGTACAGAAATCTTATTCCTTCCTTCTCTGAGTACTGTTCTGTTCTGTTCTTCGATGCTGCCGTTTTGGTAAGTCGGTGATAAGGTTCTGACGCTGCTGCTCGGTTCGAGAGTACTACATGGTGCCTACGTGAACACTCTGATTGTTGCATCCTGAGATATAGACGCCTTCGTTCATTCCAGCAACCGGAAGAGGCAAAATCTGTTTTAAAGAAACTCTGTGTGATACACAGGCCTTGACTTCTCAACTTGTAATCTGATATTGGGTTTTGTAAGTTGTTTATTTATATATTTATTTTTCGGTTTTTTCCTTCCTCTCCTCTTTTCTTCTCTATTTTCTATGCCTCTCAATCAAATTGAGTTTACTGTAAAAGAATTTTTGTAACATGAGCCATATTGTATTCAGTTTTTTCAATCAATCAATAAAAAATAATTCTCATCCAATAATCTTAACAACCCGAAATATATGACTAGCAGAAGAGTAACGTTGTTTAGAAGATATTTTTTGTTGTACTCAGTAGAAGAGTCAACAGCTTGTTTAGAAGACATTTTTACTGAAATTCAGTAAAAGGGTCAATAGGAAAGTAGATAAACCTGGTTTGTGGCAATACTTTTCCATTAAAAAAAATAATAATACAGAATTTGAAGAATCACTTAACAGCTTCAAGGAAATGGGTTCTGTAAGTAGAGCAATTTGCAAAGACAAAGACGAGGAGGAATTCATGATTTGTGGGATCTTAGCATTAAACTAAATGAGATTTGTTAGGTTTGTGGTTTTTAATTGTAGTATATTACTGTAATTTGTTATTAATTAGGGTTTGGTATGGAGAGGTAGACTTTTTGTTGGAATTGATACTGACAGCAATAGCAAATAATTGAGAAAGATTCTTATCAATATAAATCCAATATTATCGTCGGTTCGTCGCTGAAGACCCTCTTGTGCATGTTAGGCAACATCCATGGACCCCATGTCACCCAACAAATGTCAGATTTGGGGAAATAGATACAGAAAATTTCTGAAACTTTTCTACTTTGTGACCCCATCTTAGTTTTAAAAAGGACAAATGAAAATATATTATATCAACTATATTTAGTGACTCACTATTATTTATGGCTTTGATCAAGAAAGTTTTTGAAGGGAATGATCACATAGAATAAGCCTTGGCCTTGGCCTTGGCCTTGGCCTTGGCCTTGGCCTTTGGTGCAATTCTCAAATAGTACATCATCTTTCTGAAGTTCGAGAAAATTGCATTGTGAGTGCCCATCCTAAATCGCTTTTCAATGATCTTAGATACGATATAGAAACCTTCTTTGAATGTAATATTTTTTGGCATAAGTAGTACATGATGAAAATTGTACAATATGCTACAGTTCTACATTACCAAAAGAAAGTAGCCCCATGTAAAGTAAATGACTATGCAACAATTTAAAATAGTTGTGGTAGATTATAAAAAACTAGTCTCATCATAATCGTAAGTGTCAAATATTGGTATCAGCTCTAATGTGTCTTCACTTTTATTGCAAACGGGAGAAAATTTGTGTCCATGATTCATAGATAAAAATATGTAAGCGTGAGAGTAAGCATAGACAGATAAATATCAGGAAAAATAGTGATCCCAAATCCAGACATGTAGACTATAGACCACATAAGTCAACATAATTAGCCCAAAAAAATATAAATCAACCTAAAATAAATAAAGAGATTGAAATAACCCTGCAATAATTCACTCATAAAGAAAAGCTTAAAAAAACTAAAGTTGTAAGATGACCCAGGTTTCACACACAGCAAGTCAAGGTTTTCTAGAAACAAATATTCTAACATCATGAAGTTTTTGCAATGCTTACCACCAAACTCGTATGCCCTAAAGTGCATACAGACTATGCCAATTCATCTCTACAAGAATGCTTTTTAAGGGACCTAATTTCTGTCTTATATTCTCAATTGACCGCGATCTCAGCCGATAAAAAATTGGGAGTAGAGAGCTTTCTGACCACCAATGCCGACTTTTAATTTGGAGATTCAAGCAAACGAATGACTTCATTCAAGTTTGCAGCCAGCTAGCTCAGAGTTGTCCATCCCAGCAACAACCAAGTAATCTTAACAGCAAGCCCAGTCTGCGAAAAATTGCATTTTCTAATACAATCTTAGCTGATCAAGTTGAAGGACTAAATGTTTTTGCATGATAAAGAGTCAGATTGTAGGTGCCATCCACTATAGTGCCATCCACTATAGTGCCATCCAAGTAAGTTTGGCAAACCAACAACGTGGTGCCTGTTTCAGTCCATATAGGGACTTACGCAAGCGACACACCTTGTTGGGTTTACCAGACTCAAAACCTGGAGGCATCCTCATATACACCTCCTCTGTCAAATCCCCGTGAAGAAAGGCATTGTGCACATCCATCTGATGCAACATCCATCCCCTGACAGCTGCAACAGCTAAGAAAGTACGAACAGAAGTCATCTTAGCTACAGGTGCAAAGGTCTCAGAGTAATCAATACCTTCCACCTGGTGGTTACCAAATACAACCAGTCTGGCCTTTAGTCGCTCAACACTGCCATCTGAATTGTACTTGATCTTATAAACCCACCTGCTGCCCAATGCCTTCTTCCCGGGCGGTAAGTCTGAAAGAGTCCAAGTCCCACTATCCTCCAGTGCCTGAATCTCTCTCTGCATGGCCTGTCGCCACCCCTCATCCTGAGAAGCCTGGCGATAAGAGGTGGGCTCAACACCTGCAGTAACAGCTGCAAGAAAGTCTCGATGTCCAGTAGAAAACAAATCATAACTCAGATAGTGTGAAATAGGATACGGAGTACCTGAGGAAGTCGAGGAGCTAGGTGAACACCATAGAATCATTAGAATCAACATGAACTTTTGATTTCTGAACATCCTCCGCCTCCTTCACCATATTGTAGGCTCTCTCAATAGGTGGCAAAGGGTCTTGAGACAGCAATTGAGATCGGACATGAGAGAATTTATCCATATTCAAGCCATAAACAAAAGCATGGAATTGATCAGAATCCCTCCTAGCCTGCAATTTTTCTGCCATCTCATTGCACTCACATGTAGGCCAAGGATCCGCTTTTAGTAATGCATCCCATAACTTTTGCAGCTTCCCATAATACTCCTCCACAGAAAGCGAACCCTGAAAACAATGAGCCAATGCCTTCAATAAATCTTGCTTGCGAGTACCATTAGAAACACGATACCGCTTCCTCAATGATTCCCACAAAGGAAAAATCTCAGAGTAGGAGGGAATTGTATTCTTGACACTAGGTTCAATGGTGTTCATCACCCATTGAACTAAAGTAGCATTCAAAGTCTTCCAAGCCTTAAGACCACGATCATCACAAGGTTTAATCTCTGTATCATCAACAAAACCATCTTTGCGTCTCGAGCAAAGTGATAAAACAATAGAATGTGCTCATTCATCATAATTATGCCCATCAAACATGACCGAAGAAATCACGTTGCCGGGTTGATCACTAGTAGCAAGGTAATAAGACGACGTTTTGTCATCAAGGGGAGAAATAAGGGAGGTAGTAGCAACATTGCCACCACCCCCAACCTGTAAAGCCACCACCGCGGCACTCATCTTGGCGGCCAAAATGGCCTTCTCAGTAGCGTCGGCGCCGGCTGCCTGGTAAGCAGCGACGGCAACTGCAAGTTCGGCGGCCAAAGTGGCCTGATCTTTAGCTTCTCCACCGGCCATGGGGTCTGAATCTGGAAGAGGGAGGAAAGGAGAGGAGATCTGACGGCGTCGACGAGATTGGTGGTCAAACAGAGGCCGCCGGATAGGCGTTCGACGGTGACGCCGCGGTTGGAGGTCAACAGTGGGTGAGTCGAAGAGGAAATTTAGATTAGGGTAAAGGAGGCGGCTGAGTAGAGAAGAAAGGAGGCTCTGATACCATGTAGGTTTTGTGAATTCATCATCTTCTAATGTAGGGCAGTTTGTACAATATATACACTATAGGTTATTGGGCTTACAAACAATGGACCCAATGGACCCAATATACTAATAAATGGACAATGTAATATATAATATCCAACACAGATTCATGGGATATTCTATTGTTTTAGTCACATACGGGCAAAGCCCGTGCTTATAATAAAGTCATGTATAAATGTAACTATTGTAGATTGCAAGCTAAGAAGAGAAAAGTTACTATGGTATCTGAGCTCAAATGCTAATCCTAGCCCGTCAGCCCCTTCGACCAGCCGTTAACCCTTCCGACCAGTCGCCGCTGCGCCTCTGCTGCTGCTACCACTGTTGCTGCCCACTCCAGATCCTGTCGCTACTGCTGCCTATGTTGCTGCCTCTGCCGCTGCCCGCTGCCCGCTCCAGATCAAACTCCTCTTCACCGGCCTTCTCCACCACCACCCACACCACCACCATCATCTCCTTGAACGGAAACAAATCCAAACTTGACTAAATCTAACCAATATTGGAGTGGAACACAAGGTGTTTAATGAATTGTCACAAAGAAAAAAAACTTATCTTTAGGTGTGTGAACCCCTCCAATTTAACCTTCCAGCACCATCCCGCACCTCTCTTCACCTTTGAGGAATTTGATTGTGTACTAATTTGTTGTGATCGGCAGATAAGAGAGGAGAGTGGTGAACCCGAAGTGAATGATAATTTCGTTGTGACAGGAACCTCTCTTCCCCATTTTCCATCCAAGTTATTGACTGTGAAATTGAGTAATAGTAATTGGCAACAATGGCACAAGATGTTTACAGTCGAACTGAAAGGTATTCGTCGCTCGAGTCATCTATTTCATGATCCACCCAAGACTATGACAGAAGACTGGGAATTCAGGTATATTGTCCTCAATTAGAAAATCATTTCATTCACCTGTTTGTCTAGCTGATGGTTCTACCTCCCCATTTTTTTTTGTGTGTGTGTGTGTGGGGGGGGGGGGGGGGGGACGTGTTGACCGCTTCCAATTTACCTCTTGGTTATGCTTATTATATGCCTAAATTTTCTTGCAACCTTATATCTGTTAGTCAAATTACTAAATCTTTGAACTGTTCAGTTACATTTTATCCTAATTACTGTGTATTTCAGGAGCTTGGGACGAGAGAGACGACTGGCACAGGTCGTGAATCTGAGGGTCTCTATCAACTGGGTGGTTTAACTATTTCTTTTGCTTACTTGAGTGGTTACAAGCCTTTAGATTTGCATTCTCAGTTGGGACACCCGTCTTTACGGAATCTAAAGAAGTTAAGATCCGAGTTATCTTCTCTTAATGAGTTGCCTTGTGAGTCGTGTCAGTTAGGTAAACACCCGTGTGTGTTTTATCCTCCTAAAGTCAATAAATGGTCGAATCGACCTTTTAGTTTAGTTCATTCTGCTGTGTGGGGACCTTGTCCCTTCCATTCTTAGTTCGGTGAATTTAGATATTTTGTTACTTTTGTTGATGATTACTCTCGTGCAACATGGTTATATTTAATGAAAACTCGTTCTGAAATTTTCTCTATTTTTAAATCTTTTTGTTCTGAGGTCAGAACCCACCAGGGAATACTTTAGTTCTAAGTTTAACACATTTATGTCTTCTTTTGGTATTCTTCATGAATCATCTTGCCCTTACACCCCTCAATAAAATGAGGTTGCCGAGCGTAAAAACCGTCACATGTTAGATGTTGCAAGGAAAATGCTTATTCATAGAGATGCTCCTCAGCATTTCTAGGGGGATGCGGTTCTCACTGCATGTCACCTACTTAACCGCATGTCATCATCTGTGTTAGATGGTCAAACACCATTTTCTGTTTTATTTTCAAATGTTGACCCATTCCCTCTTTCTCCCAAAATCTTCAGGTGTTTTAGTTTTGTCCATGACCATCGTCTTGGTCGCTCCAAGTTAGCTGCCCGTTCTATCCGATGTATTTTCCTAGGGTACTCTCGCTTCTAGAAAGGTTAAAGATACTATAGTCCTGAGTTGTGTCGTTGTTTTATCTCTGGTGATGTTACCATTCATGAGTCCCAACCTTATTTAACCACTTCCTCTGGTTTACCTCCAGTTCCCTTTGATGCGCCTGAATCTGAATTTCTAACATCCCTAGACCCGTGGTATCTACTTGTCCTGGTTCGGTAGCACGATGCTCCCCAGCAATGCCTAAACGACCGGCAATCACTCAAGTGTATAAACGACATTTGGACACCACTCCCTTAGATCAAGCCACTTCACCCATTGTCCCATCGCCCCAAACCGATGAAACCCCATCGTCTGAGCCTGCTCCTACACCCTAAGTTGTTGGGTTTATGCCTTGCATACTAGGTTGGATAAGAAGACGATGAGACGATGGAGGAATCGAGAAGATCGGAGATGGGGTGGAGGTACGGAAACAGTCAGCAGTTGTAGTTGCAGAAGTGGCAGTCGACCGGTCATAAGGTACGGTCGACCGGTCATAGGGTGCAGAAGTCCCGAGAGGGGGATGGTCGACCGACCTTGGGGGTGCGGTCTACCGGTCGCGGCGCTAATGGGTTTATTGGGTCGGATCTTGGTGATTCGTAAGAAGCCCAACTTGTTCTTCAAGTTAGATCTGACAGCTCTTATCGTATGGTTATCTCTTCAGTAATATCCAATGGTTACTATATCAAGATATCAAACTAGATTTTCTCTATATCTCTATATATTGTTGTTATTGGCCTCTATTGAGATCTAAGAGAGAGAGTACTTCATTGAAAGAGAGACTGAGTGATTCTTTAATTGTAAACAACAAGTACTTACTGGTGAGGCTTGAGAGAGGGTCGTGGTGAGAATTGTAATATTCTTGTATCTTCTCTAGTTGAATAACATCTTGGGTTTCTTCTCCCCCGGATTAAGGCGAAAGCCCCAACCAGGACAAATTTGTGTGCTTTGGTGTGTGTTTGGTATGATCTCATGTGTGCTTGGTAGTTTGTGTTGATTGCATCGAATAACTCAACAAGATCCTAGAGAGGGGTTTTCTGTGAGAAATCCCTAACAATTGGTATCAGAGCTTCAGGTTCAAGGGTTTTTTCGAGTTCCTTGGAGATGATGGCAGATCAAATCACGAAGATCAAGCGGTTCAAAGGCAACATCAACTTTAATCTCTTGAAGGTAGACATGCATGAAGCATCGGTTCAACAGGACTTGGATCTAGTCCTAGAAGGAGATAAAGGGAGACCAATAGGCACAAAGCAGGAGAAGTGGAAGAAGATTTATCCAGAAGCCTTGGGTTTAATCCAGTTGTCATTGATGAACGAAGTCAGGTATAGGAGAAGTACGGCAAGTCTTTAGGCAAGATTCAGAACTGACTACTCGGGATCGTTGTCACAAGTTTGGATGCACCAGTAAAGAAAGTTGTGGGGTTTCTCAATAAAGAAAAGTACCGCTCTTCTAGATCATGAAGTGGAGTTCAATATGGAGTTATCTGAACTGAAGGCGTTCAACGCAGATGATCTAAGGGTTTCTAACTCAGTATATTCACCATCAAATCCATCAAACATGATAACCGTGCCAGGCGAGAAATCTACCAAGGAGAAGTTTTTCCATAGCAGGTATGATCAAGGGGTTGGAGGAGGATGCACT
The DNA here is from genome assembly GCA_017893485.1 of Hemerocallis citrina. NCBI lineage: Eukaryota > Viridiplantae > Streptophyta > Magnoliopsida > Asparagales > Asphodelaceae > Hemerocallis > Hemerocallis citrina. The sequence continues at coordinate 39,178,166 of CM030368.1, forward strand.
TAGGAAGGAGAGTCAGAAATCGGCATTAACTTCTGTGAGTTGCTTGGAGTTGGATTGTATTTTGATTGGAAAGAAAAGTGTATGTCGGGACAAGGTCCGTGGCCACCAGTGCAAAGGAATTGAGCATTACATGAGAGACTGTTGCAAGCGATTGAGTCAGAGGGGTGCCAAATTCAGTGTCGCTGAATCAAGTGAAGGCTTAAACAGTGCTTTTGTTTCAAGTTCTTTAGATGTGAATTCCAGTTGTTCTTTTAATTTGGTTAGTTCTTCTCAAGTTTGCTCCGAGATGGAGATGGTTTCTACTTGCAAATTTGCATCATATCGTTGTGTAGGAACGAAGTTTGATAAGATTTGTGAAGTAATAGTTTCTACTTACAAGTTTGCGTCATGTCGTTGTGTGAGAACGAAGATTGACAAGACTTGTGAAGTAAGATGTGAGAAAACAAATGAGTCAAAGATGACAGGCAGAAGGGGACACACACTAGAGGATGGCATGCATATTCCTTTGATGAAGTGGAGCCTTATTTCCATGAGAACTCTAGATGTTTAGGACTGCAGGTACACAGATCCAGGTGGGGTTTGTTCAGTTTGGGAAAGTTATCGTAAGGTGATGAAGGGTAAGAGGGGGATTGGGCAGGATCAGCACAACCTCTACCAGCTTTGGAGGAACAGAAAAACTTGCACAAGTGTTTCGAAGCCAATTGTTCCTAAAGCACTATCTAGTATGCCGTCACTAGAATCATCCGACCGAGACTGCGACATTCGAATATCGTCGGAAGGTGAAAAGAGCCTTGAGGTAGGTGGAGTTCATGTGGAGGGTGGCACCTCCATGATTACATCTACTAGGGTGTGCCCTTGAGGGGGCATACAGCGGGAGAAAAACAGGTGGAGATGTATTCAACTAGTAGAGAAAGTCATTGATACGAGTTGTTTGCAAGAAGAGAAGGAAAAGGGTATAGAGGGTCTCAAATCACACAGGTGTGGATTCATGAGTATGCAATCCAAGGTGGAGATTGTTGGGTTTATGTCTTGCATATTAGGTTGGATAAGAAGATGATGAGACGATGGAGGAATTGAGAAGATCGGAGACGGAGTGGAGGTAAAGAAACAGTCAGCAGCTGTAGTTGCAGAAGTGGCGGTCGACCGGTCATAGGGTATGGTCAACCGACTTTGGGGGTGTGGTCTACCAGTCACGGTACTGATGGGTTTATTGGGTCGGATCTTGGTGATTCATGAGAAGCCCAACTTGTTCTTCAAGTTAGATCTGACGGCTTTTATCGTAGAGTTATCTCTTCAGGAATATCCAATGGTTATTGTATCAAGATATCAAACTAGGTTTTCTCTATATCTCTATATATTGTTGTTATTGGCCTCCATTGAGAGCCAAGAGAGAGTACTTCATTGAAAGACAGATTGAGTGATTCTCTAATTGTAAACAACTAGTACTTCCTGGTGAGGCTTGAGAGAGGGTCGTGGTGAGAATTGTAATATTCTTGTATTTTCTCTAGTTGAATAACATCTTGGGTTTCTTCAAGGCGAAAGCCCCAACCGGAACAAATTTGTGTGCTTTGGTGTGTGTTTGGTATGATCTCATATATGCTTGGTAGTTTGTGTTGATTGCATCGAATAACTCAACAAGATCCTAGAGAGGGGTTTTCTGTGGGAAATCCCTAACAAAAGTTTCATCCATTGAACCCACTTCAATTGTTCCCTCTTCAAGTAAGCATTCTGATCTTGATCTTCCCATTGCCATACGCAAAGGGAACCGCTCCACTGCACATCCTATATACAGTCCTCTTTCACATGCTAACTTGTCATTTGTCCATCATGCTTTGTCACTTTGGACAGTCACCAGGTTGGAGCCAGGCTATGCAAGAAGAGATGTCTGCTCTTGAAGAAAATGGTACTTGGGATCTTGTTAACCTTCCATCTGGCGAACGTTGTGTTGGTTGTAAATGGGTGTACACGGTTAAAGTATACCCAGATGGTTCACTAGCTCGCCTAAAAGTAAGATTGGTTACCAAAGGTAATTCATAGACCTATGGCATTGATTATGATGAGATATTCTGTCATGTGGCTAAAATTGCAACGCCCCGCCTCAAAACTCAGTCAATTTTTATTATTTTTAGAAGACAAATTAATACTTATTGTACAACTGCCCACTACAGGCTGCCTCTCAAAGGTGGTTAAGCAATTATGTGACTCTTGATCATAAGCAATTATATTTATATTATATTAATTATTGTACTCTCCCAATATGGGACAAATCTCAAACACCCCCTCTCAAATCCCGTGCACACATTAGAAGAAGCCCAATGGGCCCCATCCGAATATGCCACATCACCGAAGGCAACCGAAGACAGCAGCTTCTGTTTTCCTCAACTAGTGGGCCCCTGGGTGACGTCATCGTACGTCACCTCCAAACCAACCCCACGCCAACTACTGTTCTCATACACAGCACGTGGGCCCCCTCCTTATCTCATCTCATTATTTACCATTATGCCACTTTATCACACACACACACACACACACACACACACATATATATGTATTCTTTAAACTACGGGGTATTGCATACACCCCACCTTTAGAAATCAGCGTCCTCGCTGAGTACGGGGTATACAATCTAGCGCAAAATCCTTATTTCTAGCCGATGTGGGGTCATCCTCGATCCCGATAATTCCGAAGATTGGTCCCACACCACAGGTACACACCTCGATAATTCCGGGGACTATCTCACACCGCAGATCATACTGAGGCCCTCTCCCACACCCGGTGTTGAAAGTCGGCTCTGATACCATTTTTATCATCCCGCCCCAATACTCAGACAATTTTTATTATTTTTAGAAGACAAATTAATACTTAGAGTACAACTGTCCACCACAGGTTGCCTCTCAAAAGGTGGTTAACCAATTAGGTGACTCTTGACCATAGGCAATTATATTTATATTATATTAATTATTGTACTCTCCCAATATGGGACACATCTCAAACACCCCCTCTCAAATCCCGTGCACACATTAGGAGAAGCCCAATGGGCCCCATCCTAATATGCCACGTCATCGAAGGCAACCGAAGACAGCAGCTTCTGTCTTCCTCAACCAGTGGGCCCCTAGGTGACATCACGATGACGTCAGCCCCAAACCAACCCCACGCAACTGCTGTTCTCATACGCAACACATGGCCCCCCTCCATATCTCATCTCATTATTTACCATTATGCCACTTTATCGTATATATATATATATATATATATATATATATATATATATATATATATATATGCCACTTTATCGTATATATATATATATCTGTGTGTGTGTGTGTGTGTGTGTGTGTGTGTGTGTGTGTGTATTATTCTTTAAATTACGAGGTATTAAAAAAATGCCTTCTATTCGGATCAGTATTGTATTGGCTGCTCGATTTCATTGACCACTCCACCAACTTGATGTCAAGAATGCATTTCTCTAAGGCGTTCTTGAGGAGGAGGTTTAGCCCCCTGGTTTTGTTAGTAAAGTTGAGTCCACTAAAATCTATTTCTTGAAACGATCTTTGTATGGACTCAAACAGTCTCCTCGTGCTTGGTTTGGCCGTTTCACTGAGGTTGTCACGAGTTTTGGATTGAGAAGGAGTGATAGTGATCATTCTATGTTCTATCGACATCATCAATGGAAGATGATTATTTTAGTTGTATATGTTCATGACATTGTATTACAGGAGATGATCAGAATGGTATTCAAGATCTGAAGTCATATATTCAACAAAAGTTTCAAACTTAGGATCTCGGATGACTAAAGTATTTCTTGGAGATCGGAATTGCTCGATCTAAGCAGGGAATTTTTTATCACAGAGAAAGTATGTGTTGGACATACTTATCGAGAGCGGTATGCTCGGATGCAGGCCATCACACACCCCTGTAGACCTAAATTCCAAGTTATTGCCAGATCAAGGTGTCCTGTTGGAGGATCCAGAGAGATATAGGAGGCATGTGGGGAAACTGAATTATCTCACAGTTACTCGTCCTGATAATGCATCTTCAGTTAGCATAGTAATTCAGTTTATGACATCTCCCCGTACAAGCCATTGGAATGCAGTTATGAGAGTTCTTTAGTATTTGAAAAGCTCCCCTAGCAGAGAGTGTTGTTGTATACTGATGGTGGACATTGTCATATTGCTGGTTGGTCAGATGCTGACTGGGCTGGATGCCCAACGACTAGAAGATCCACCACTGGGTATTGTGTGTTTGTTGAAGGAAACTCAGTTTCATGGAAGAGTAGGAAACAAATTGTGGTATCTCGATCAAGTGCAGAATCTGGGTATCGTGTTATGGATGACCTCACATGTGAAATGACATGGATCAAACGATTACTTACTGATTGGAGGTTCTTCAGTATCAATTGATGCGTATGTATTGTGACAGCCAGTCCGCCATCCATACAACCACTAATTTTGTATTTCATGAACGAACCAAACATATTGAGGTTGACTGTCATGTGGTTCGCAACAAGATTAGTGCTACTCCTTATGAGCCCCCTCAGATAGAAGTTAAACATACTCTTACTGATCACTAGCTAGTTGATGCTTTCACAAAGCCCCTTGCGGGAGCCAGAATACAGTTCATAATGACAAGTTGGGCATGTATGATATATATGCTCCAACTTGAGGAGGAGTATTAGAGAAGTGTTTAGTCACATACGGGCAAAGCCCGTGCTTGTAATAAAGTCATGTAATGTAACTATTGTGGATTGCAAGATAAGAAGAGAAAAGTTATTAGATTGATTCACATTTTTACCACCATACTAAAAGAACAAGAAGCTCATAAAGAGAACATTAATACAATGAGGTTTATATGGTACCAACAGTACCTTGAGATTTCTACAAGGGGGAAAAAATGCTTGTGGAGCAAATTCTTCCGCTAATGAGAAGCAGCGGAAAGCTTGCTGCGGAGCATCTCAGAGCCGCCTGAGTATTTGGCATTCCTACTGATCCATTCTCACAGCCATTTGGCACAATCTTATTCTGCCCAGATCTCTGTTAGAACAAAAACAAATTAAAATGTTCATATATGACTAACATTAGGTAATTCTGCAATAAAAATATTGAGATTAATAGAGGTTGACAAAATGAACATATGATAATCTCAAAAATGAATAAACCTCAGTTTCTCCTAGGAATTATAATAATAGAAACATTCTCAAACACAGCATGTCTTCCTTACCCATGTATAAATTTAAAATTTGTTCCACCTACAAGATGCATGGTTTGAACTAATATGTTATAGAATAGTGTCTTATTAGCCCGATAGTTATAAGATAAATGGAGGTTTAATTAAGGACAAGTGAGATCTATCCAAAACACAACTATCTATCCAGCTCATTTGATGTTGTTCAGACTGAAGACAGATGGTGTGGATCACTAATTGGAATAACTCATCCAGTTTGCCAAATAGAAGATAGAATTAAGTATGACGTAGTGGACACTAATTGTAACCCCCGTTTCCGATTATACGAATTTTCATTTTTATTTTTTTCGTATTCTTGTATTTCAATTTCCTTATAGATTCCTTTCGTTCGTTTAAACTCATTTTCGGTGCATCTCCTATTTGATTGAACCCAAGCCCACATATATATTCTTTTATTCTTTGAACCCTATTGCATTCATTTGAATATTCGATTATTTTGTTAGAGCCCAACCTCCTAACTCATCTCCAATTGTATTTTCCGATTCTACAAATTTCCTGTGTATTTTTATATTCGATTGTTTATAAGTTATTTTCATTCCCTTAAATTTATCTCTTGTATTTAATTCATTTTCTTGGATCTTCTTTTGGTTCCCAAACCCAAGCTAATCTATTTTTTTAAACCCAAATCCTATTCCATTCTATAATTCTATTTCTTTTCTTCTTGATTATTTATTAATTTGTGAAGAAGCCCAAACTAAAGTCCCTTGTTTTAAACAACTATATATATATTGTTTTAGTTGTTTGTGTTAAGCCCATGATCCAAACCCAATTAACTAAACCCATTAACCCGTTAACCCTATACCCGAACCCGAGCTCCTCACCTACTACCCCCCCCCGCCCCCCAACCACCACCACACACACAAAATCCTAACTACCCCCTTAATCTCTCCTCTAACTACCCCTAATTCTCCATCTCCTCAACTAACCCTACCTTCATCTTCTTCACAACCCGATGCATCCTTCTCCTCTACTTCTTCTCACCCATCCAACAATCCCCCGACTCCTTCAATCAATCCCCTTGACAGCCAGCATGCACACCATTGCACCATCAACTCGACCATCACCCTCAACATCACCACCTCGCCGGCACTCGAGCGCCACCCTCCTGCCATTTTCGCACCACAACACCCTCGCCCCCTGCCCCTATCGCTCTCTCTCCATCAACCTCCACTGCCATCCCTCAACTGCAGCCCCGAGCTCACCATCTTCCTCGCTAGGGACCACCTACACCGCGACGCTCATCCACCGTTGCTGCCTCCTACCGCAACCAAGCACCAGCGCACCACCAACCCATCACTGCACCATCTCCCCCATCTCCCTCCTGCACGCTGCCATAGTCACCATCGACACCCTCTCTCTTACCGAGCCTCACCATCGACCGGCTTGCAGCCACCCGCCGATCACCTCCAAACCACTGCAGCACTCCCGCAGCCAGCAACTCTTCAACCACCAACACCGACCATCTCCTTCACCACATTGCTACTGTGATCATCTAAACAGCCAACGACATCCAACGACAACCTTCTCCCTACCGCCTCTCCCCTGAGCTGCAGATGACAACACCTCTAACTCCTCTGTTGTCATTGCTTGTTGCCGTCATCGTCATGCCGCGCCGTGTGTTGTCATCACAGATCTTTTCTTCTTCTTCCCTTTTTGTACACCATCGTTACCATCATATAATAAGGCAAGCATTCCCTTGTACACTATTTTTGTTTCTGTACAAGTTTTTGCTTTGAATTTTGCAGGTAGTCATTGGTTGATTCATCGTGTCATAATCTCATTTTTCCTTTCCTTCATGTGTTGATTGATCGTGATCCATTAGTATATATTTTTCTACTTGATTCTTGTCAATCCCATACTCGTAAAATGATCATGAATATCCCTCGTTATTACATGCATTACACGGGCACATAATAAAGAGACATCAGTATATGAATACATGTTAAGATTTGATGCTATTTGATAGTGTCGTGATATTGTAATGTAAATATCAATTTTATGTTTAATGCCATAGAAATAACGATTTTTGCCATGCTAACAGTAGAATCCATCCTAACTGCTGCATGTGTATGCTTATTAAATTATAATCATAAAACTATATATTTTATGATTACAATCGCTATATATTACAAATGTTACCATTCTGCCATGCTGTCTCCAAAGATTGTGATGGGATTTCGACCTAGTTACTTATACAATTTAGAACTTTATAAATAAAAATTATAGCCTTCTGAATCTAGTTTCGGGAACTTCTGACGGATCTGAAATCCGACTTGTAGAGTGCAAGATATCCTAATTTTAGTAATGTTGGGTTTTTAATTCCAGATTACTGTTTAGAAGCAAATCTTCTCGATTAACTAATTAAAATATCATGTTATCCGTAGAATTAATACTTAATATTTTCCAGTGTGTTACTAAACATGATTAGGAATTTATTTATGATTTTTATAAGATTTTAAAATGAATTTATAGTCAGTTGATATATATAAGAATTTGCCCCTGACATGTTACATGAACACTAGACCAGTAGAGAATCGACTGGTAAACCTAGTTACCCTGATTGTAATATGTCGTGTGAATATGCGTTGCAACCGGCATGAAGCCTATTTTCTGGAACCCCTGACGGTACCTGATTCGCTTTCTTGTAGCAACGGAAAAGTGGATTTTTGTACAGTAACGTATTGCTGTCCAGAATTGTAACTTCATGTTCTTAATTGTAAATATGTTTATTTTCTCACATTTAATTAATTGAACTTGTATATCATGCATTTCATAGACCTCGATACCGATCCTGTCCTGATACCATTCTCGTTGTTGCATGTTCATGTTTAATTATTATAAAAGAATAACAAGACAGGGTAATAAGGGAAACAATCTAGTAGTGGACAATATTGGAGAGTGCACTCGGGATGGGGCCCATATTTCTCGTAATAGTGACTCTTATATGTTTACATGATATGATATGATACATGGTTACATGATATGATATGATTCTTATTATTGTCACTGTAGACCCGAGTACATGACCCTATAGAATTCACCACTAGAGTCTAAATGTTAACTTGTTTGTATGCACCCAAACCTGTTGTAACACCCCGAATACTAAATAAGACTGAATTCGAAGTTCCACAGAATCTTTACACTTCTCTTGGTACAATTTTACAAGAAATTAAAAACTTTTATTACAACAGAGTTTACATCAACGCAGCAGAATTATAAATTACAATATTTATACATGAATTGAATAATAACCAATGTTCTAAAAAGCGCTAGGCGGTAGTCGGGCGGCCGATGGGGGCCTAGCGCCTAGACCTTGTAATCGGGGATTAAGCGGCTAGGCACTAGGCGGTTTTTAAAATTTATTTATTTATTTATTTATTTATTTATTTATTTATTTATCGATCTTTTGGGTTTATTTTGTTGTTACCTCTTTTTACTCTTTATTGCTACTCATTCTTACTATTGAACGTTTTCTCTTTGCAATTGTAAGATGGGCTTCACATAGTCGAATCAGTGAACATGAGGACTCTATCTTCTCCATATCCGATGTAAACCACATTGTAACTACTCATAAAAGAATACAAGTTCTAAAGAGAAAAAATGTAAAGTTGATAGATGATCTCATGATATGCTTGATAACGATGAACAACTTTAAGCAAATATTATTATGTTTTCTAGCTAAGTGGGGAAAAAAATCATGCACAGCGGTATGGACCTTAAAGTAGGAAATGGTATAGACCTCAAAGGAGTATAGTCAAAATAATTGAATAAACACTTCTCAGCAGAAAACAGAACATTTTGAAATTTACCCATCTTAGTTATCCAATTTTGTTCTAGTTCTCTTCCTCTTAACTCCTCCAACAAAACCAATATCTGCTTGCCGGTTCTTAGTTATAGAGCGGTTGGTTTTTTTACTTTTTTTTTTTAATTACTTAAGGCCTAAGCGGGTCCAGTCCGCCTAGACCCGCCTAGACCGATTAAACGCCGCCTAGGTCCGATTTTAGCCGCCTAGAACCCATTTCCGATTTTCATAAATGCCTAGGCCCTAGTCGAGGCGTTGGGGGGCCGCCTAGCGCCTAGGCCGCTTTTTAGAACACTGATAATAACATGAACATTTCTTTAAGTAGCAATCAATCTTTAGTCTTGTCATTCACTTTATCCTGCATAGTGACTGTGGGTATGTCAGTTGCATACAACTGACGCTAGGATATAATACATCAATTTCTCTTACTTAGAAAGCACACACTTGTCACAAACAAAACTAAGGGAGTCTACCCAATTGATGTCGTGTGTGAATGTGCACTTAGTTCTTAATGTAGTTTTTAATATTTACATGACACTAATGCGCCCTTGTTCAGATTCTATGCATCTCATACTACATAGGTGCGAGGGCAAGCCCTTAATCGTTCTTCATCTTGTAGGGTTCGATCCCTCGCCATGACTTAAACTACTACAGTAACTACGGTAAGTATCATAGGTAATCTATGAGTTACGAGCTCATGTCCAGACATCCTGGAGAGAATCCCACGCACTGACACATGACTTATCATGCAGGCATCCTGTGGTCAATTCACCTTCGCCACGGACCATGGCACCACCCGTAGTCACCAAATACCCCACAAACGTCACTACCGAGATAGTATCCTGGACTAGTATCCACGTCCTAATCATGACACATCATGAGGACATCCTGTGAACACTCTCACACCGCCAATCCAATGGCCTTCATACTCATATTTTTCTCTTACTTTCATCACATCTCCATTATGTATCAAATTCTTAGGTAATTGAATCATGAATAAAAATCAACACTCTAGAATTAGCATTACCTCTACATCGGCCTTAAAATATCAACCATTATCCACGATCCAAACTTGGTCACAATTTATCACATTTCTTTTTTCAAAACTTTCATTCTTACCGATGTGAAGACTTAGCTAAAATTCTAGGCTAAATTCACTTTCTATGTTCATTATACTTCTTCACAAATTTCACAATTCATCATGTTTCTTTTCAAACAATTTTCCATGTACAACTTGCATATTTTTAAAAAATCTCACATTAAATTCTACTCAATAATTTATGAGTCAAAATCTCATTTTTTGAGCTCTTCACAATTTTCTATGTTCAATAAAAATAATCTCATCTTTAATTACAAAAGAATTATATTTTTTAAGAACCTTTATTAATCACTTTTCCCAAAATTTGCTTCTAAACCTCATTATAATAAATCAAAATGTTGTAGAAATTTTTCCATAATGTTTAGATATGTTTCTGATATTTCTAATATTTTTCTCTATTTTTAAAATGCTTAAAAACTCAAAAAAATAATATTTTATCCAAAAAAAAAATCAAAAAAAAAATTTGTTTGGCCGAAGCCAGGAATCGAACTGAAGCACAACCGAGCCCGCCCAGCTATAGTAACGCTTTTAATGCACCACCTAAGACCAAAAAGTCCACATCGACTTGCTGTTTAAGGTGGGACTTAAATGTAACATCCCGCAAAATTGAAAATGACAATTTTGCCATTGTGTGTTATACACGTGTATTTTGTACCATTGCTAGTAATATTTGTAACGTATTTTCATTATGCATATTGATTTCCGACTGTTTATGCATTTCCCGTATTTTTATTAAAAGTGTATTTTTCAAATTTGCACATGTGATGCACGTGCTATTTTCCATCCTCATATTATTATTCTCAATTATCCATTTCTTTGCATGAACAAGTTTTAATTAGCCTTCTTTTAATCCATAGACTTAAAGTAAATTCTAGCCCATTAGATTAAATTAAAATAGAGCCCATGGATCAAGCCCAGCAATTATAACCTAATTTAAGTTAGCATACACTAATACATGGCAAGTTACAAATTTTAATGTGTAGATATGTGTATATTTATATATGTATAATATAGTGTATGGCTTATATAATAAAAGTGATTAATGTAATAAGTGGGTGTTAATTATATAAGTGCTTCAAAGAGCATAATGCTATCATTATATATAGAGTAATGCTTTAGCCACTACCAATTTCACAACCATTTTCTTCACTACCTTAGGTGGCAAACTCCTATTGGAGAGTTCCCCCACCTACTCTATCTTTCCCCACCTATTGGAGTGTGCCACCTAAGGTAGTGAAGAGAAATGTAGTGAAATTGGTAGTGGATGTAGCATTACTCTTATATATATATGGTAGGTGTAAAACGGTCCCACGGGAGATGGAACACAAGTTAAAGCATGCAGAGCAGAATTTTTTCCCAAAATGATCCTTTTTTTGAAAGTTTTTCCCGAACTGCCCTAATTTTTTTTTTGTTCCCTAAACGACCCACTCGCTTTTTGAAAAAGCGAGTTTGGTTAAAAATAACTCGCTTTTTCAGAAAGCGAGTGTAAAACTTTTAATTTTCGAAAGGTTAGACTCGTTTTTTGAAAAAGCGAGTTATTTTTAACCAAACTCGCTTTTTCAAAAAACGCACTTGGTTATTTTGATAAATACTTTCGAAAGTGGGTCAGCTTGGTAAATACTTTCAGAAAGTGGGCTAGGTTGGTAAATAATTTCAGGAAGTGGGTCATTTTGGTAACTAGTTCTTTCTATATCACATTGTCACTTCATCTTCTTTAGATTACTATATATGAAATCGTTTGTCAGGACTTTCTATATCACATTGTCACTTCATCTTCTTTGGTCATGATTTTATAAAGTTAGCAACTGTTTAGCAGTAGTCGAGGATATACATAACTTGACATTATTTCAGTATACACATAATTGGTTTGTTTTAAATTGTCGAGAATGAGCTCATAGATACTCCCAATTCCCGGTATACACATAATTGGCTTTTGACCTATCAATCATATGCGCTGAGTTCTTGCACCAAAAGTCTCACACTCGCTTTCTGAAAAAGTGAGGGTGTTTAAAAGAGTCCATAATTTTTTTTTTTTGTATTTCACATTGGCGAAAATAACCAAGTTACCCCTTCCTTCATATAACCAGATTATCACCTTAGGGGTAAAAGGGTCATGCGGTAGTGAGGGACGGATGAAGTTCATCCATCTCTCACTTTCACAAATTTTTTTTATTTATAAACTTTATATTTTTAAAAGCCTGAGTTTATTTTTTCTTGCAGTTGTTTTGAAAGCCCGAGTTTTAAAGAGAGAAAATTTCTTCTTTGTTGGGAAAAAATAAACTCGGGCTTTCAAAACTAGTATAAGCCCAGAAATTTAAATTAATTAGTATAAGCCCAATTCTCTAATTAAATAATCAAATTGTTTTGAGCCCGTGGACCATGCCCACCTCCTATTGGGTCTTGATCCGCTAATCCAAACCCAAACTCTATTGTTGACCAGATCCAACAATTAATACCTAAATCTCTCTTCTAAATCAAGTAACTCCCCAATTTACTATTCCATAATCAGCCTATTAATTGTAATTGACTCGATACTTGTTTACTTGATTACTTGTTTTATATGTCACCTGTTCCATATTGCTTTGTTCATATCATGTTTACATGTTGTATTTTTGTTCCTATTTCATGACTATCGATTCCTTGCTCTTTTCCTTTTTTTTTTCTGTTGTTTTGTTTTACATCTGTTTTCCTTAGCTTGTACCCCCTTACGGCCTGTAACTTGTATTAACGGGCGTCTTCTTGTTTCCCTTTTCTTTTCTTTTGTTATAATATACTTGTAGGGCCAAACGGAGAATTACCAGAAGGTGTCGTAGATCAAGTGTTTTAGACTTATAATTTATCATGTTATTATATTAGTTTGTGTTTTATTTCATGAAACTCTTTATTACAATCCGGAATTGTTTGACCCGTAATTATTTGTATTTCCCAGTTGTTGGTTATTTATAGACAATGTCATGAACTTTCATTATCAAATTGTGATTTACATGCCTGAGTGGATTATTTTATTATTCTGTTGTTGAGTTTACTTGTACAGCTCATGAATGGTGTGTTTGCACCATTCGCTGGGCCTTAGTCTCATGCCCGTATTTCCGTATTTTGGGAAGCGAGGCGTGGCAGTATAACAGCAGCTATGGACGAAGTTACAACCACCCTTTTAATAGAAGAATTTTTGGCGCAAGAACCCAGCGCATATAATTGATAGGCCAAAAGCTAAGATTGATTGGGAGTATCTATGGACTCATTCTCGACAACTTAAAACATACCAATTATGTGTATACTGAAATAATGTCAAGTTATGTATATCCTCGACTACTACTGCTAAACAGTTGCTAACTTTATAAATATAAATAACTTTATATATGAAGATCTTCTGTCTCTCGGTGGATTTAATACTTTAAATATAAATAATGTATATTAAATATATAAAGTTTATAAATAAAAAAAATTTGTGAAAGTGAGAGACGGATGAACTTCATCCGTCCCTCACTACCGCATGACCCTTTTACCCCTAAGGTGATAATCTGGTTATATGAAGGAATGGGTAACTTGGTCATTTCCGCCAATGTGAAATACAAAAAAAAAATTATGGACCTTTTTAACTACCCTTGCTTTTTTAGAAAGCAAGTGTGAGACTTTTGGCGCAAGAACTCAGTGCATATGATTGATAGGGCAAAAGGCAATTATGTGTATACCGGGAATTGGGAGTATCTATGGGCTCATTCTCGACAACTTAAAATACACCAATTATGTGTATATTGAAATAATGTCAAGTTATGTATATCCTCGACTACTGCTAAACAGTTGCTAACTTTATAAAATCATGACCAAAGAAGATGAAGTGACAATGTGATATAGAAAGTCCTGACAAACGATTTCATATATAGTAGTCTAAAGAAGATGAAGTGACAATGTGATATAGAAAGAACTTGTTACCAAAATGACCCACTTTCTGAAATTATTTACCAAACTAACCCACCTTCTAAAAATATTTACCAAGCTGAGCCACTTTCGAAAGTATTTATTGAAATAACCAAGTGTGCTTTTTGAAAAAGCAAGTTTGGTTAAAAATAACTCGCTTTTTCAAAAAGCGAGTCTAACCTTTCGAAAATTAAAAGTTTCACACTCGCTTTCTGAAAAAGCGAGTTATTTTTAACCAAACTCGCTTTTTCAAAAAGCGAGTGGGTCGTTTAGGGAACAAAAAAAAGGGCAGTTCGGGAAAAACTTTCAAAAAGAGGATCATTTTGGGAAAAAATTCTGCAGAGCATGCTGTTGTTTCATGCCGATGACGTGGCAAGGAGAAGTGGGGCTCTCACGTGTGCAGGTGAGGAAATGGCCGGTTTTGGATTGGAAGGAGAGAGTAAATGAAAGTTAGGAGTTTTGGGAGTTTAGAACATGAAGAGATGGAAGAATTAAAATGAGAAGTTATTAGGTGGGAGATTTTGCAATATAGTCCCTAACGTAGACCTATAAATAGCCACCATTTCTCTGCTCTTCTCACACCAAAAAGCAAAACAAATTAAGAAAGAAAGAAAAGAAAGAGAGTAAGAGAGTTCCATTCTTGCTAGGTGAATGAGCCCTTGCTAGGAGGAGAAGCCTTACTAGGAGCTAGAAGTCTTTGGAGCTAGAAGCGATGTTCTCCTTTCTTTTCATTGTTCAAGTTTCACAAAAGGTGGGTGTTCTCTCACTTTCTAAATTTTTAGAATTTGCATGCTAATGAAAGTAAATGAGTAATTTTCAAGTGATAAAATAGAATAAACTATATTATGATTGTGGTGAGATTAATAGTGAATCATGTCATGTTTGATGAATTAACATTAATCATGTAGTAGTTAATAAGAAAAGAAGCAGTCAATCATTTTGCAATTTCACTAATAATCATGAATGAAGAACTTATTGGTTGCATGAATGATGGTTGGAGATTTCCTTTTTGTTAAGCAAATGAATATATTAGTTTTGGAAAATCAGTACTATTGAATTTATAGACAAGACATAGAATTGTGTTACTTGGAAAGATTGAAATCTCATGTTTAATTAGTGGAAAAGAAACTATTTGGAAGCTATTTCATTTCTCTAAAATATGATTTATAAGTCTATAGTTTACTGTTGGAAAGTGAATTCAAATTTTTTTTGAATTCGGTCTAACAAAAAGATTAGAGTGAATAGAGAAATCGAACATTTTGAAAGAAAAGAAATAATAGAAAGTTTGAACAAAAAGCTAAGAATTAGACACTTAGTCGTCTGGCACAGTTGGCCTAGTGGTTGAGGGTTGCGCTGACCTTCTCGGTGGTCCTGGGTTCGAAACCCGTTAGGCCCCAATTATATTTTTCTGTTGTTTTATTTAAACCAAGGCCCACAACTATAGTGTACAAAATGTTTTGTTTAAGAAACCGAACACTAGGCACAGTTGGCCTAGTGGTTGGCGCTGGTTTGTTTGGGCGCTGGCTCAGTTAGTTAGGGGTTCGAAACCCCAGGCTGACATTCTTTTTTTCGTGTTTCAATCCATTTAATGAGTCTTATGACATCTAAAAATTTGGGGGGAAATCCTAGTGCTATAAAATGTAATGGAGAATTTATTAAAATAGTTTCAAAGATTTTTCATGTATATTTGAGAAGTAAAAGAGACATTTGAGATAAAATGAGGTTTTGTTCTCAAGTTAATTATTTTTAGACCATGATTTTATTTTTAGAAGAAAAGTAAAGATTTTGATTAGTTCTCTTGTTGAGAATATGCAATTTATGTTAAATGTGAAATTTACTGCTGCTTAAATTGATAATGAGTTTTAAATTAGATGAATGTATGAGAAGAGTCATTGATTGAAAGGAATTAAGAGTGGAAAAAAATAGATCATGAATAGTGTTATTGAATAATACTAAATGAGACATTGACTAGTGCTAAAATGAGACCTTGATGAAGTTGTGAAATAAGAATAATTAAGTTCTTTTGTAGAGAATATACTATTATTTGATTATAGAAATATTTGATGGAATTGAAATATGTTGCTAATGAGACTTAATGAATTTATGTTCTTAAAGATGATTATTACTTTTGAAGGATTGTGATTTCAGAATTCATGAGTAGTATTAAATGAGACATAGAACAGATTTTGGATAAGTTAGAGACATGAATATAATAAGTTTAAGACATGATTATTAAAGGGTATGTGTACGCATGATTCTTGTGCATGAATTGTTGAGTTTTGGAGTTAGTAAAACCTCGTTACCGGCAATGTTGAAATGAGAAGAATTGAGATATAATTTTGAGATATGAAATTTGTGTGATTAAGACCGGTAGGAGGTAAGACTAATTCTAGGCTTGGAAATCTATTCATATCTTGAACTAAATAATTAGGTACATAAGTGAAGATGTAGACCTGGTTAAACGTAAGTGGGTTGCTCTATATAGTCGGCGGTGGATCTCCGTGGTTATAGACCCAGTCGGCGGACTGTGGTTGATTCGTGGGAGACGGACTTTTATATTTAAATCTGGGATTATGAGGACGGGTCAGCGGTGATTTCGGGAACTTGAGTAATCGAGCGGATAGCTTTGTTTTGCCATACTCCAATGTATATACGTATACCGGGGCTAGAGGGTCACATGCGGGATGATTTGCACGATATAATAGCCAGAGAGGCTGGGATCTATTATAATTGCCAGAGAGGCTGAGATCCATATCCGTGGAATGATCTATACCTTGTTTTATTACTGGGTTGTTTCATGGCGAGGGATCGAACCCTTTATTGTGGAGTACGTAGGCGCTTGCCTTCGGACCTATGTAGTATGGGATGCATAGAATCCGACAAGTGTGCCTTAGTGTCATCCAAGTATAAAATGTGTGCATTAGACATTAAGGCATGACATACACTTACATGTTTAGAGTAATCACATTTCAACACTTTATTTCATTCAAGTTTGTGTTTTTGTTAAAGTATGGAGATCATTATACTATCCCCGGCATAGATAGGATAGCCGTGTATAACATTTCGTCAGCTGTAAGTAACTGACGTGCCCACAGATTGATATGCAGGTAATGGACTATTCTTGAAGGAGTAAAGCTAATATAATGCAATCGATGATTCATTTTGATAATGTTGTACAAGTTATATTTGTCTTCCATGTTGTAATCTTTTATTCTTCTGCTGTGTAAACAAAGTGTAATGTAACTCTGATGTTATTAAAAAAGTTTTAAATTTTCTTGTAAAATTGTACAAAGTGAAGTAAAGATCATGTGAAACCTCGAATTCATTCTTATTTGGAATTCGGGGTGTTACATTAAATTATACTTAAGGTTCTGTGTTCGGGATTTGGAAAAAATCAGATTTTTGAAAAAGAATGTTTCTGCCGAGACTCGAACCCAAACCTCAGAATCCGCTCGCTACAGTAACGCTTCTAAAATGCACCCGATAACCAGTAGGTCCAAGTGACTCACCCGTAAAGAATTTTGATTAAAACACTTTGTTTGTGACTGTACTGTTTCTTGATTATTCTATAAAACTCAATTTTTCTCTTTCAAATGGTTCTTATAAAAAGTAAATTTTTCCTGAGTATAATTTCTAAAGAAAACAGTAGCTTGGATTTTCATAATTTTCATGGAATTCATTTTTAACGCAAAACTCTTTCTCCCTTAGCTAGTTTAAACCATAGATTAAAATAAACTCATTTTGACATAAAACATTTGTTTCTACAAAAATCTTCTTATTAACAATTTTCCTCATTCTCATTGAGTTCAAATACAATTTTCTTTCTTTCATTCCTTACTAAGGATTTAATTGATCAATTTAGTCTTCTTTTCCCAACTACATATTTTAAGAAACAATTAGGGCTAAATAAATCAAATTATCACAATTCTACCTGTATAAGGCACATAAACACATTTTTATCACAACTTCATCTATTTAACATTTCATGCCAATTGAATTAAATTCCATAATCCATCCAAAATCACAATTTCCACATATTGTATCTTTCATTTCATGCATAGACAAGTTTCACAACAAATCATAATTCACTCATATTAGCATGCAAATAAACTACAAATTCATCATACACATATTCACAAACACATTCTATTTATTCTACTACTTTTTCATGTAGGTTACTTTAGTGTTCTTATCCTCTTAATCTCCTTAAACAAAAGCATGGAAATTTCTTTCCTATTCATTTTAGCATGATCACAATTCAATCATAGCATGGTAACTAAAGTAGAAGTTCGAGAAATCACCCACCTATTTTGAAGAAACACAAATGAAAAGAACTCCTAGAAATCTCCTTGAACAATGAGTGATCCTTCTCCTCCCAGATTGTGCCACAAGTTGCCTTCTCCTCCTTGTGCTTGGTGGAAGCCGAAGCTCTCCTTGTTCCTTTGATGAATGGCCGGCCTCCAATTGAAAGGGACACACACAAATGCACACTCAATCTTTTTCTCATTTTTTTTGTTTTTTTTCTTTCTATCTCTTTATCATTTTTTTTTCACGTGTGTTGCATGAAGAAATGGAGGGGGTATTTATACATATTTTTAAGTGAAATGGAGGGCTAGGATGAACTAGATGGTTGTGGATTAGGGGCTAGGATGAACTAGGGAGTTAAAGCAACTACCCATGAACTCAAAACCACCTCTCCACTACACCAACTCACCCCTCTCTCTCTTGCCATTTCCGGCCTACCCCATGCTCCACCCAAGACATGTGCTAGTGCAATGCACGTGTCACACAGCACACCCAAGTTACTAGTTGTACATAATTATTTAATTAATTGTCTACCGAACTAGTCTATAGACAATTAAAAGAGAATTAAAATAGTGGGCTCACATTAGTGGGCTTTAGAACCCATGGGCTATTAATTAAAATAATTAATTAATTAGTGTGGGCTAAGAATAAGCAATTAGGCCTAGAATTTAAATAGGCTTTTAAAAAATAAAAGAGTAGGATTAAAATATTTGTTCATGTTATGAAAATAAATAATTTTCTAGGGAAAATGCACATGAATTTGTGCATGCAAAACATGTAAAAAAAATGAACAAACTCTTATTTAATTATAATTAAAAGTTCAGGATTTTACAACACTGCCTCCTTAGAATAGTTCCGTCCCCGGAACTACACTTAAAGAGTGAGAGAACAAAACACAACAAGAAGAAAAGAAAAGAAAAAAAGAGAAAAGAATATACAAATCAAGCAAAGAGCTCAGGATGTTCCTTCATCATCCTCTCCTCAGATTCCCAAGTAGCCTCTTCAACCAACTGCTTTCTCCAGACTACTTTGACCATCGATATCGTCTTGTTCCTCAAGACTTTCTCCGGATGATCCACAATCTCAACCGGTAGCTGA